>APFE031100175.1:0-38723 GCA_000404065.3 Pinus taeda
TCTTGGTAGATGTTAGAACAAGTAGAGATAGATCGTTTTTTCTTGAAGCTTATGGGTAGAATTAGTCATAAATGGTACTTTTATCTCTTGGCAATTTCTACTTATATTCTTTAAGTGCTTTATGGTTTTTAGTTGTTTATATGTTATTGCATGAATGTATGGGTTACCATTTGGCACTTCTGTACGGTGGAGTCATATTGTTTATGTCTGACATATGAATGGCTTATTATGCGATATGTTGTTCACAACTGTTTTGCCCAACTTCTTATGCAAAGTGGTTTATCTTGAATGATTTCTATTCTTATGATAGCTGAATGATCTTTATTACCAGTTATTGTTTGAAATCTCTTTAGATCACATAATAGAAGATATACATCCTGGGTTAGCATAGATTTAATGTATTGTTTCTCATTAGATTACGATAGCATAGAGTTAGTTTAAATAATCTGAATTAGATTAGCTTTAAAGTACTCTTAGATCGGCATTATTCAACTCTACACACACACACACACCCCAGATTGAGAAACTGGTCCCGTTATCCCCAGTCGGACCCGCTATACCAAACGGATGAGCTTCCAACCAAGGTCCGGACCGGGTGGGTATCCCCCTTGTTGTTGACCCGATTTTCGAGGCTTCAATAGGTTGATTCAGGCGTTTTAATAAGACCGTGTGTAATAACATAAGTATGATCACCCCTACACCTAAAATTCATGAACCTTCAAGTTGTCTTGGATACCATAAAAACTCATTATGAAAGTATGCATGGAAAGGGGTGAAACACTAAAGGCTTCTTGGGAGGCACCCCATCTTGGTGATAGTTTAACGCAAGCACACTTAACTACAAACTTCTAATGTGATGGTCTAGTGCATTAGTGTTAATGTGATTACACCCATGAGGTTGACATCACCGTTTTTGAGGTGGGGAATGTTGGTTGCACTAAGAAGTCAATTAAAACTCATGAGTCGAGACAAAGGAAGGTGTGAGATAAGGTCTTCTCAAGAGCTCACCCATCTCGATGATACTTTAGTTAAATACTCTTAACTTTAGAGTTCTGGTGGAATATAGTGCATTAGCATTGATATGATTTCACGTACAATGTTATGACATATGGGTCCAATTGAAACACCATGCTTAGTTCATGATAAAATCATGTTTAAAATAAGGATGTAACATGAGGATTTCCTAAGAGGTCACCCATCCCAATATTATTCTAATCTAAGCACACTTAAACATGAAGTTCTGATGGGACCGTTACATTAATTTCAATGTGATCACAACAATAATGTTGAGAGTTGCTTCCCCTTGAAAGAATATTGAGTTTTTTTTTGGTGGGGTAGGGGAGCACTCATAATAAGAAGTATATTAAAAATTATGAGCCTTAAGGGCCTATGTGGACACAATAATTAGCACATTTTATATATGTGCACAAAAGTGTAATTTCCCATTTTGTTCCCTTAACAATTTGCAATTAATTATGCTCAACATTGTTTTATTTCGACATTAACATTTTATTAACATGACAAGTTGAACTAAATAAACAAAAAGAAATGTATATGTATTCCATTTTACTTTAATTCGTGAAAAGACCAAAGACAACTAACTGAGGAATGAGTGCCTACATGGACCATGATACCACAAGTGGGGAATGGTGAGGAGGTTTAGGGTTTCACCTTATAAATGTGTCCAATCCACACTTTCCAAACCAATTTGTCTTGATATTTGAATTTGAAAATATCCCACTCATTTTTTTCCCTCCTACCTAAACATTATATGTGGAAGTTGTGTTGATTGAAGTCTCCTCCCCAAAATTATAGGATTTGAGAGGGTAGTTGAGAATGTCTTGTCAACAAAAAATGGGAGGCATGGGCTTTGTATAACCATTTCGGGATTTCATGGATGACCAAGACTACAGAAGAAGTGAAAATCATATTCTAGATTGGAGAGGAGGATTGTTACATGGAGAGTGTGAACAAAGAGAAGAGGGTGTGAGATAAGTTTCTATTAAGTGGAACTGGGGAGAAAAATCAATGAATTTCACCTAGAAATTCGCATGGGAAGCCTCTGCCTCATCTAAAATTCAAGACAATGAATTTGAGAGCTTGTTGGGTACACTAGAAGCATTGAAGAAGGATACCCATTAAGGATTGTAGAGAAAGTAAGGGGAATCTCACTCTTGTGTTGTGCCAAATTAGTAAGAGAAGACGCAAGAGCTCATAGGAGGCCTATGAAGATCTTCTTGCAAAAAAATACTTTGGAGAGAGTTTCCCCTTTTACCAAATCTATTGAGAGTTACTTGAGTTTGTGCTTGTGATATCATGCTTTGTCTAGGGGGTAGCCAGCTGTAGAAAGAACCAGTGCAACTAAGCCTATGGTTGGGTGGATAAGTGTTGGCCCTCAATTAATTTTTGGGCGACTTCCAAGTTTAGATAAGTGCTCCTGTCTTAATTAAGGTTTACATATAATGGATGTATTATATATATTATACATGAAATTTGATGTTAGATGGTGTTAAGAGTGGCAAAATGCACAAAAGGAATATATTGCATGCAAGTGTGATGAATTTTTGGCTTGCTTCCTTAGAACTTTAAGTTGAATTTTCTTATGTATGGTGTTCATGGGTTTTATCTTATATAAATACTTTTACATGTCTTTAGTTAAAGTTGATACGCATAGAATTGTGGATTGAGTTACTTATTGGAGGTTATAATCTTTAGAAAATTAAATGTCACAACCCTCAATAAATTTGATATTTTCATAACCTATGTGTTGGTGCCAATGCAATTGAATTATGAATAGTGTGGCTTGTATGATGTTAGCTACTACTAGAAGCATGATTTTGTATATAGTCACGAGCTTATGGTCATAAGTGGGATTGATACATGGTTGTAATTATAGCATGAAAGGATGGATGTTATGCTTGAGATCTAGAAAGGTTTACCCTTAGACGAATTGATCCTCAGGAATTATGAGTTGCAACACTCCAATAACTAGACATTGTTCAAATGATTTACTTATAACCTAGTGGATTTGTTTAGGTATTATTTTTATTTACAAAATGAATTAACCATTTCTAAATTTCTTCCTTGGGAAAATAGATAAGTTTGTTAGATTCATTGCCCCATACGAACTTTAGTACATCCACATGTTCTTGCATTTTTTCTTGTGATAATAACATCATGCCCATAATTAATTTATGTCCCTCCAATTCTTTAGTCACATCATTTAATTTAAAGAACAAGTCACTCCTTTTTGTCTTGATATTGCCACATTTGGAGATAATTTCTCAGAGCGTGTGAATCCTTTCCAACCAACAAGACTTCAATTGCTTCATTCTACTATGGAACAGTAGATTTTGTTGTATCCTTTGAGCCTTGTTCATGTTCGACACTTCAATGATAAATATAGTTAAAGTTTCTTTAAAAACATATCATCATTTTCCAGATTTGTTTCCAAATATTTCATGAAAGTGTTAATCCTCATAGATAAATTAGCTAAAAAAGTGGCTACTTCCCAAAATTTTAGGGTTACAACAATCATTTTATTAATATTGTCAAATTCCCATCAATAAACTTTAGGTCACTCTTATTTTTCAATTAATTTCTAGTGTATCTTTGGAAACTTGACTTGGCTTAATAGTAAACAATGGTTCAACTAAAATGGCTTCGGTAATTAATCCATTTTTAACTCCTTGATTCTGATTTTTAACATTACATTTTCTAATTCTTGTTCATAAATTGAATAAGCAAGTACATTTCCAGTTGTTTAGTGAAATTAAAAAATCTTAGAATTCCTTTAATGTTAATTTCGAAACTTATTTTATCAACAACTTGATTATTCTTTAAATTCACTCTTCATTTTTTTATATTTTAAAACTTTTATCATACATTGCATGGTATAATGTGAGTGTTTCCTCCTTGAAAATAATGGGAGCTTCTAAAGCCTTCTCTTCTATAATAGATTGGATTTCAAGAGATTTTTCATCTTGCTCTAGTATTTCAACAATTTTGTCAATATTATTATTTTCCATAAATGAACATCTATTTCCTTTGGTAAATCTTTGGTGTTTCCTTCAATATTATTTCTATTTCTCTTTGAATTTCCAACAACATCATGAGTTTTCTCTAGATTATGTTGAGGGCGATTACCATTACTGCCCTCTCCAACACCATCAACTACATTTTTCATCTATACCTCTTGCTTAATTGACTTCTATTGTGTGATGTAAAGTGCTCATTTGAGATTGTTGCAGTGTGGAAATCAACACTTGTGGCTAAATTTCCATGTTTTTAATGTTGTTTATTCGATTTCTGCAACACATTGATATATTTATGTACTTCCTATGGGGTTTTAGGTAAAACATGATTATATCCTTTACCTTCTACGTGATTTGCTCGAAAAAGTGCACCATATATGACAAAAGTAAGATGATTTGTGAAAATGGCCTCAGGATTAAAACCCTCAACGACTTCAATTTTTTTTTAAACAAGCAACTCTAAATAAATAATGTTCTTGTCTAGATGAGAAATGCTTTTGATACTTAAGTGGTCAAATTTGATAGGAATTGGTGGAAACTAATTTGTTTCCTCTTCTCGCTAAGAAAAATGGCTCATTTCTTGTTTTGTTGGAAAAATTTATACCAACAATAACTTATCACGTAGATAAATTGGAAGAACAAATGACTTCCCTTCAAACCAAAGTATTCAAGTGAATGAGAAATCTTCTTGAACACGAAAAAATCCCTTTCCTTCTAGACAAGTTAAGGTTTCAAAAGAACATTTTCTATCCAAAGAACCAACCATTATTTTTCTACTTTCTACAAAGAAACAACTATGTACTTATTGCAAAAAGAATTGTGTCTTCTTCTTCCACAATGATGGATCCAAAACCATACCAAATCCATGTCCAAGTTGGAGTGTCATGACCTAGGTAGGACCTTGCAAAGATTACAATAGACAATAGTATAAAAAATATATGAAGCCATGAAGAATTTCTTCGCCTAATAAAAGTTGCCAAGTTGATATGAGATTCCAACCACAATTGTATGAGCCTAATCAAATGAAGCTCTCTCATGCACTAAATAATGTAATACATATAGAAAATACCTAGGAAAAAGTTAGTGGGTTCTTGGTCAATAGTTCTTATAAGTAGGCAAGCAAATTCTCAATGTCGGTTATTTAACATACATACATCAATCTTATTGGCACTAACAAAATCCTTGGTTAGTTTCTTCAAAAAATTCTTAAGAAGGCTAGCTCTTCCATCGTGATCATCAAGGAAAGCATCTACATTTGCAATCTCGAAGGATTTCTTAGCTTCTAGAAGTTGAAGCATTGTCTTGAATACACTGGGAATTAGGGGAATAAGAGTCTTTCAATCTTCCCCAAGCTATATATGTCTTTATTTGGCATGAAATTTTCTAGCATAACACAAATCAGACAACAAGAAGTGTTAAATGGAGTTAGAGGAGGAAGGGTTCTGCTATGTTTAGAGGTGCACTAAACTTATTAGAGGGACCCACAGGTGGAACAAGGTGTAGTTTCACACTTTATCTCATTATTTGACATAGGAAAAGTTAATTTTCCTATAGCAAAAAATTAAAGTGATCTCAACCATCCATCAAGATCTAATCTCAACCCTTTGTGGAAGTGGTGGGACCAGGTCAACTTCATAGGGGGAAGGGCACAAACGTGGCTCATTATGCACTAAACAACTTGTGTGTTCAATTCAATAGAGAAAGGGTGTTTAATTCAACACTTAGGGTTTCCAATTCAACAAAACTAGGGTAAGAGAGAGAAACCAAACAACCTCAGAACCTTTCAACCAGTGGTCATCTTTGGCCAGGCCAATTTTAGTAGTGCAGAGGGGCCATATCAGGTCGTACGAACTTGTACAATTTCCCTACAGCATGCAAGTTGTGAGGTCGAGAAGGAGCAAAGCGCAAAGCAATTTGTGTTGAGGTATTTGTAGAGTGAAGGGAATTCTTCCCTCCTCTTTATAATCATTTTTTGAATATTTTAAATCGTTGAAGCATAATAAGAATACACAAGTTTGTGGGTTTTCCTTGAAGTTAGGGTTTCTTGGGTAAATTTATGGTGTATTATTTTTTATGGTGTGTTTGTCATTCATTTTTCCATTGTGCATGCAAGTTAAGAAACTCATAATAACAATAGATTTAAGTTAAATTTTCAGTTTAAGTTGCTTAGCTTTAGATATTCAGTGTTCATGTTATGGGTTTTAAGAAAAACGAACAAAAAGTTGAAAACTTCAAGTATGCAACCTATGTGTACAATGCCTAAAGTCCAAGATTTATCTTTGTTCTTCTCTTTTGGTTTGAGTTCGCAATACCACTATAAGTAGACCATTATAAGTCATACTCTTGTTAGTCCATGTGTCTTTAGAGCATCTCCACAAAAGGCTTCTCTCATTGTGCTCACCACCTTTCTTTTGATATCTATTAACAATACTCAATGGGATAATGCACTAATAATCCACTTAATCTAGAGCATGAATGATATTGAGTGTGTTATTAATCACTTTTGTGTAAAGACATGTCAAGAAAGGAGGTGGTTCATAAATAACAAATATCACTTTAAATTGAAAGGATGGGCAATGTTGTAGTTTTTTTTACTTTTCTTCATGTATTCAAATATATATATGTATGTATGTACGTATAATATATATATTATATATATATATATATATACTAAAAAAAAAAGCAAAGTCAAAGTTTTGATTTAGGATTTTGATTAATGCTTAATTGTGGAATAAGCAGCACTGATTAAGTTGTAATGCATAATTTAAATTAAATGGATTTTGGTGGTCCCTGTTCACTAAAGTCAGACATTGTTAAATGTCAATTGGATTGTCGGGCGCGATGGAGAGAACAGGAGGGGCCTAGTGGATGGTGCAAACTCGACGACACTACATGCATGACGGTTAGTTCATCATGTGCCTCTATAAGAGTTGTCAAAGATTTACGCTGAACATAGATCAACAACAGAGGAGCATTACGGGGGGACTCCATCGAATTTCCTTCACATGGGAGTATGCCCCCGTAATTCATCGGCAAGCGAGCGTGAAAATTCATTTGTTTTGTCATCACCCCGTCACCATCATTTCTCTGCCACCTCATCAACCATGTCACCTCGTCACCTCATCCCATATTGTCACCACATCACTAATTTGTACACCCCATATATGCATTTATTTATGTTTTCCTCCCATTTTCCCAATTTTCTGATAAAGCCCGTTACCCTTGGCCATTTCACTTTACCTTTATTCTTATGCTATACTTCCATAGATTGGGATTGTACAACTCAGAGCTCTAGTCAACATTAGTCACTGGTAACTAGGTATTTACATGTCGTTTCCTTCATCCTAACTGTCAAAATGTCAAATAAAACCATTCTAACAGGGTCCTCTTCTCATATTCTCTTAATGGAAACTGAAAGGGATGTCTTTGACCCAATTTTCTCTCTAGTCTTCATAGAATTCCACCAGCATGTCCTATTCCATCAAGCAGAGTCTCCTATGTATGTTGTAGCTATCAGGTTTGGTATTTTAGCTGCAATGATATCTCATACATATTTTCTTCGTAGAATTTGTTTATTGGCTATTCTATGCCCTATATCCACAGAAATGCTTTGTCATGAACAAATTGGAGGAGAATATCTTCCAAGTGTCTTCCCTTCTAATACAACAGGCCTTGTGTTTTCCTTCTTTGAACTCCTACACCTCTTTCTCAGAAGAAACCTTGTTATTTTCCTTCCAAATAAAAAAAACCAAATTATGCTCAATTAACCTCCTTTTTAATTCCCACTAGGAAGCATTTGCCTTTGGAACCCACTTATTTCCCTTTGGATACTTTTGCTGAGGAGGTAAAATCCATTCTTCAAAATATTGCTATTATTTTGGGAAGAGAAGACACAATTGTCATTGACAAAGCTACCATGGGAGTGTTTATTTTGATGATGAATACTGAGACAAATTTCGACATACATGCTTTCTAGGAAAAGATGGTCAACTCTCAATTAACATATCTTTTTCTCACTGGATGTTTTAGATTTCCATCTTTGGTTACTTATCTCTTTTTATTTACTCATGTTGAAATATTTATCCACCCAGGATTAAGTATTATGGATCCCCATAAGAAGAAACAGTCAGTGGTGTTTTGGACAAATGTTATAAGAAGTAATTTTGATTATGAGGGGCTTATGTATTTCACCTCTTCTTTTCTATCAGTTTCCTATTCAATTATAGACAATTCTCCTTCATATTGTATACAACCAAAGGCTCAGTCTCTTGTTTAGCTCAGTAAAGATGTTAAAGTAAGTGATTGGTGTTGGGAATGGGATCCCCCCAAGGACAATTTTGGGGTTGAAAGCCCAAGTTTGGGTCAAATTTTGTAATAAACTTGTAAAGACTCTACATTTTGTGGTCGCGGAGCACGAAGGTGTCATGAATCATAAAGGGTTGTCTGCCCTTATTTTTTTAAAAATAAAGTCGGTTGTAAGAGATCTACCCATGGTTCGCGGACCATGGGATTATATAAAAAGAGCTAAGATCTAAGTAGTTTAGAGTAATGAGGATAAGTCTTAGAGAGTCATAGCTCTGAAGTAAGAAGTCTAAGTTTCTGATCGTAGCATAGGTAGAGGCTTTGCAGCTGAGTGTGTAGAGGCCTAGGGTGGAAGTCTAGAGCTGAGTGCGCAAACCCCTGCAATTGTGTGCACAGGGTGGATAGAGTCTGTAATCGTTTGAAGATATCAATAAAGAGAAGTATTCTACAAATTATGTGTCTTTGTTCTAATTAATGCATCTTGTCATATTATGTATGAATTTCCTTTATAATGCTTATGTAATGCACGAATGTGTGTAATTATGTTGGATAACTGAACAAAAATAAGAATATTTGTTTACGTGTTGCTAACTATGAGTATCTAATAAGATAAGTAAGACACTTAGACTAGTTTGGGAATCTGCACAGTATGCTGCCCTAGAAATGTGAAAGTACCTGAGCCACTAATTAGGGTTGTGTGAAGGTTGATCATACCTTTTCACAGAGGTACTGATGGCCGAAATAGAGGGCTAGTTTGGCAAGCCCCAGAACTAAGTGACCTGTGCGAAGGCAGGAATAGAAGGAATAAAACAACATCACGACCATCTCAGGGTGCAAAAACTTGGTTCCAGCATCCCCCCCATATTGCTTTGGGTGAGACTTCGGTCTGCGCTCCGTAGGCTGATGTTGAAAGGGCCAGTAGTGTAGGGAATTGTTTGGCTAATTAATGCTAAAATTAGGTCAGGCCACAACAAGACAATAAATGGTTCCATTGCCAGGACCAAAATCTGCATAAGAGATGTGTGATGTCATATCACCGGAATCCAACTAAGAAAGAGATTGGAGACTGGTTGGATAGGAAGATCCGCGAATTTGTGGCACAGAAGAACAGAAACTCGCGACTGACAAAAGAATATTGGATGGACAGGTACCTATATATAGAGATCCACGAGATCTTCTTCTATTCCTTTCCGGTTGAGCTATACGAGTGGATCGTGAAGCTAGCAGATAGCCAAGGAAGGTGGAAACTTGAAAGTCCTATTGTTAGGACCCTAGAGTTGGTATAGAAATTGGAAGCATCCGAGGATAAGATCGACCGCGCTGTCGATCATTGGCTCGATCATGTCATAGGAGGATTTGTAACTGAATTTGTGGTTGATACCTTAGTTAGCTACAACAAGGTGGAGCGACACTTTTTCAAAGGACTGCGAGGTAAGTACTTGAAATCTTTGAATACCTGGATTAAAATGTTATTGTGTGAAAAGTGAGTTATGTAGCTACCTTGATGTTTGGAGCTACGTGAAGTGAAAAAACTTATAGGAACGAAGGAAGAAAGGGTCCTGAATATAGTCCATTAATTTCACCTCCGCGAGGTGACGAAGAGGGAATAGCACAAGTTTCTCCACGAAATGCTATTCAGTTAATAAGACAAGGATTCCCACAACTTCCATCCCCACCCACTCCACCTCCAACTTCACCACCATCGCCCGCGACTTCACTCATACCACCTCCGCCTCCACTGCAGTTCAGTATGGAAAATTCAGTAATGTTTCCTTTGTTCAAAGGCTTGGGAAATGAGGACTTGAACCAATTTTGGTTCGTGGTAAAAGTTGTATGGGAAGCTTAGGGCATTACAAATGATAACATGAAGAAGGCAACCCTGGTTAGTGCTCTGTAGGATCATGCACTAACCTGGTACATCAAGTAATCTAATGATAACCTGAATGCTGGAGTGGAAGACATCCAGACAGAACTGAATAAAGAATTCAGTAGGCCTAAATCTGAGGCATAGTCAACTGTGGGGTTCAAGGAAATCACGATTCAACCAGGTGAGACACCTTGGGAATTAGATCAGAGGTTGAAGTGTAAAATCCATGAAGCTAACATGAACTTGAGAGATGGACAACATTGCAAATGGTTTGTGGCTTTGCTCTTGCCACACTTAAGGGTTGTGTTGTCGCAACAAAAGATAACGACTCAGGCGGAGGCCTTGGAGATTGTAATGAGACTGCATGAAACATTGATGCAAGATCCAAATCTGGGGGTTCAATAGATCCATGTGCAGTTGAAAAATCTTTGCCTTGAGATGAAAAGTTTGAAGTAGGACATAATAGTTTGACCAGAGGTACGCGAAAAGGTATGGTGTCTAAAATGCAAGAGTCAAGGGCATGACAAAGACCATTGCCCGGTCTTTGTGAACTATATTGCAGGAGGAGGACCAATTCCTTTTAGGTTGGAAGCTCAGGTAGGACTGAGTGCGGGGCCTACATTGTGGTGCAATATCTGTTAGGTAGCAAGAAAACATGTCACAGATAACTGTCATTTGCTGCATAAGTTTGTACAGACACCACAACAACTATTCTACAACTTCTGTAGGTCTGTAGGGCATGATGAGCTTAATTGCAGAAGCTATGAATTAATGATGGATAGAACTCCCACCTATGGGGTTTAGGTAGAAACACGGCCCCCTGACCAGAGTGCGGGGATGGCGCAGATAGGCTTTCAGGGGCATGGATGAGGACGAGGCAGAGGAGGACCTGTAAGAGGTCAAGGACAACGGATCTACTACAATTGTAGAGGACTAGGACACTATGCCCGTGATTTCACTAACCCAACATGTCCATCATGAAAATATTGCACTCTATTTGATCATGAAACGAAATATTGTCCTATGCTAATAGCAAGGATATGTGACAAAGGGGTGCTACCACCTCAGCCAACTCAAAATCTACAGATGATGAGGTCTGAGCCGTGCGAAGAGGATTTGAACATGAATATAGTGCTCTGAAGTGTAATCAAAATAGGAGATGACAAGGGGAAAGAACCCGAAGACAGTGCATGGGTTCGCAAAGCTCTTGTGAAGGAGGCTAAGTTTGATTTGGAGCACGCATGTGAAACCTTCATGGAAGCGAGAAAGAGCTTTGCTGAGGGCTCCACCTCAGGGAGAAAGGATAAGCCTGATCAGGAGATGGACCGTTCTATGCTTACAACCTTCCTGGAAACCTATATGAAGTTACTGCGTGATAGCAAGGCTATGAAGGGGCTACAGGAGCTTATAAATAGATGCGCCAGAAACACCCTAGGTGAGCCGCGCGTAGCATGAAATATTGGTAAGCATAAAATAAGGATAGGACGAGAGATGAGGCCGACCGCACAGATAAGAGAGTATGAAATGGTTCAGGTTATTTTGGACCTAGGGTCAGATGCGAACATCCTACCGAAGCAGACTTGGGAATAGATGGGGAGACCCATGCTGCAATGGTATTTGATTCAGCTAAGGATGGTGAACTAGCAAAAGATCATCCCCATGGGGTGGCTACAAGGGGTGACTATAGATATTGAAGGCGCGAGCGCACTGTATGACTTTGAGGTAATATAAATTGTGGCTGATAGCAACCCTTATCCTGCGCTCCTTGGAATTGATTGGGCTACTGATATGAATGGGGTAATCAACCTAAAGAAGTGAAATATGATATTTGAGAAGAAATCGCTCTGCATAATAGCACCCCTAGATCCTGTTGAAGGATCGCGCTATACTGAACCAGTCTGCTATTATGAGAATGATGATGATTTGGACTGTATCTATAAGATAACAACGCGAGACCAATACTGGGTGAATCCAATAGCGGATGGATGAATTACATGGGATCACGAGAGTTCTTGCACCTCGGACTCTGATAAAGAATTATAGCGCTAGCAGAATCGGTTACATGAAGTAACCACACTGAGCTATAACATGATGACCCAGTTGCTGTGGTGTGTGTCATTAGAGGTAATAAATCTGCCCACTTATGATGGATTGAATGATGTAGATACAATTTTGGATGCATTTGAAAGGGAGGTACCAGAAAAGCAATGCTTCTAGGCATTGGACTGAGCACTACACACTATGCTCGCAAGATGGTGGGGTAAGCACAAGGGAAGCTTTGATGATTGGCACGAATGTAGGAGGATGATGAGGACATGCTTTGGGAAGCCAAAGGTGCAAATAACAGACAAATTTGATTGGCAGGATGATCCGTGCGTGCACTTGGCCAAATGGGCTCAGGCTTATGGAGAGAAGCCCCAACCTGAATGGGTGCACTTGTTCTATCACACCTTGGATGTCATCTCAATGAACTGGTACATAGAAACGGAGCTCTGCCACGGTACAGGTGAATGGGATATTCTGCGTGAAGGATTCATAATGACATTTAGTTTTGAAGGTGGGTTTGACTATATTGATGAGGTGCTACAAGAGGTGAAAGCAACAATATTTAGGATACCACAGGATCCTTTGGACTTGATTCAGCCTGAGTGGGCTACTCAGCTGAGTCACACACTGGAATTATATAATGTAACTGCTGAAGAAGAAGATGAGGATCCCCGAAAGATTAACATCCCTAAAATAGAAGGCCACTGTGACGTTGAAGGACCACAGATTGAGAATCCTGATATAACCGTGCCATTGAAAATGAAACAAGTAAACATTGGTATAGAGGCAAAGCCCAAATTCGTGAAGATTGGAGACTACCAGGATGACACGACGATGGATAAGGTTTCTGAGTTTCTCTGCAAATACCAGGATTTATTCCCCACCAAGTTTACGGATCTAAAAGTGATAACCAAGGACTTAGGTGTTATGAAGATCACGTTGAAGCCCGACGCAAAGCTGGTTAAACAAAAACCTTATCATCTCAATCCAAAGTATAAGGAGAAGGTCCACTTAGAGCTAGACAAGATGCTTGTGGCAGGCATCATTGAGCCTATAAAAGAATCTGACTGGGTAAGCCCAATGGTGGTATAGGAAAAGAAGTAGAAGGATGAAATAAGGATATGCGTGGATCTCAGAAAGTTGAATGAAACTTGCGTACATGATCCTTTCCCAACTCCATTCACTTATGAAGTGTTGGACAATATAGGTGGCCAAGAAGCATATTCCTTCATTGATGGGTTCTCGGGGTACCACCAGATCAAAGTCATGCTAGAAAATAGGAGCAAGACGACCTTCGCGATTGAGTGGGGTTGTTTCTAGTACACTGTAATGTTGTTAGGATTGAAGAATGCACCTGCGATTTTATCACACATAGTTGTTTCTGTGTTCAAGGAGTTTATTCATAAGTTCCAGGGAAGTATACTTTGATGATTGGAATATGTTTGCGCTAGTGAAACACCATGTAGCAAGCTTGTGCCTGATGCTAGATACCTATCGAAGATACTAGATCGCGTTCAATATGAAGAAATTCCTGTTCTATGTTCCTATTGGGACCTTGCTTGGTCATATGGTTTGTAGACAAGGACTGATGGTAGACCCTGTGAAGATCGTGGTGATACTAAATTTGGAAGTGCCAAGGAGTGTGAAATAGCTGCACGCTACCTTGGGACACATAGGCTATTACCAAAAGTTCATCAAAGGATATGCCCAGATCATCACGCCTATGGAGAAGTTGTTAAAGAAGGAAGTCACATTCTGTTGGAATGAGGACTGTAAGAAGAGCTTGGATGTATTGAAAGAAAAGATGGTCATTGCACTGATCCTAGTTTTCCTGGATTGGAAGAAAGAGTTTCATGTACATGTCGACGCATCATGTATAGCGTTGGGAGCAGTACTGACACAGGCTTGCAGAGGAGACTTGGACCATCCTATCGCATTTGCAAGAAGAAGATTATCCAAGTTAGAGAAGAACTATTTCACCACCCAGCACGAAGGGTTAGCCATGGTATACGTGCTCCAGAAGCTTAGACACTACTTGTTGGGTGGCCATTTTAAGATGTATACAGATCACTCCACACTGAAGTACCTGGTTAATAAGCCTGTGTTGGGGGGGAGAATCTGCAAGTGGCTGTTACTATTCTAGGAATATGATTTTGAAGTTATTGTGAAGCCTAGACATCTGAATGCGGGACTAGACCATCTATCGCGCATCGAAATAGGGGAAGAGCCCACAAATTTGGAGGAGGGATTGCGTAACACGCAAACATTTGCAGTGCACATCGAGGATGGTCATTTTGAGGATATAATACACTTCATAATGACAGGAACTGCATTGGAGGGATACACCATCCAGTAGAAAAAGGATTTAGTGGTGCGTGCGAGAGATTTCTCTGTCATTGCGGGGCATCTATACAAAATGGGGTCTAATGAGATATTGTGATGATATGTACTTGAGTTTGAAAGAAGTAGCATCCTTGTGGATGCTCATGGGGGTGCCGTGGGGGGACATTATGCAGGGAGAGCGACCGCACAAAAGATTCTATGCATAGGGTTTTAGTGGCCAACCCTCCATCAGGACTCAAAAGCGTATTGCAAAGTGTGTGATGTGTGTTAAAGGATTGGCAGACCATCACGGAGGGATGAGATGCCTCTGAATCCACAGATGACATTACAACCATTTGAGAAATTGGCGATAGATTTTGTGGGACCTGTTCAACCCCAAGGAAAGACGGGGGCGAGGTACATTATCACCGCGACGAAGTATTTGACTCGTTGGGAGGAGGCACAAACTGTGAAGGATTGCACAGGCAAAAATGCTGCAAAGTTCCTCTTTGAGTATGTATTGACATGATTTGGCTGTCCAAAGATCTTGATGAGTGACTGCGATACGCACTTTCTGAATGAGACGATCAGCGCGCTGACGGAGGAATTTCAGGTATATCACCAGAAGAGCACGCCTTATCACTTGCAGGCTAATGGGATAGTGGAAGAATTCAATAAAGTGTTGGAGAACGCGCTGAACAAGGTTTTCAATGCTCAGCAAAGTGATTGGTACCTACACGTACCGGCAGTACTATGGGCTTATCGAACGACATGCAAGAAGTTGACTGGACAAACCCCCTTTAGGCTTGTCTATGGTGTTGAAGCAGTAATTCCTATAGAGTATATTTTGCCTAGTCTACGCATAACGGCGATCATAGGTATGATGGATCACAGAGCCCTAGAGTAAAGGCTTGCACAACAAGATGAGATTGAGGAAGAAATATTTCTAGCTGGATTTCACCAACAGGTCTAAAAGTAGTGCAAAAAAGCATGTCCTAATCAACACATTAAGTTGTGCACCTTTAAGGTAAATGACCTAGTTTTGTTATATGACAATAAGTTTGATAAATTTTGAGGGAAATTTAGAATGCACTGGTTAGGGCCCTATGTCATTAAGGAATTTAGAGATAGAGGAGTGGTATAACTAGTCAAATTGAATGGAGAACCCTTCCCAGGAAAGGTGAATGGCAGTCTCTTGAAGCCATACTCTGGCAATCCAACCATCTGACTAGATGAAGGTAGCACAGTCTTAGCACTCCAGGAAGCTAGAAGGAGGTGTGGGACTATAAACTACACTACCCAGGTTGGTGAGCTATGCGATTTGAGGACTATGCAAAGCAAAGAAGTGTCACAGGATTCGCGTCAGTGCGAAGGGAGCTGCACTACCCAGGGAGAAATTGTGTAGGTTGACTGCAAAGTGATTGTTAAGGTCATTGTTCATGGTTTGACGGTATAAGTGTGGCCAAATGGAGTGGGTAGCTGACATTTAAGATGAAATTTATGGCTTAGATCCTTGAAAATCTATAGCCAATCCGACATTAATGAACCGAATTCGGTGGGAATGGTCGGATTTGAATTCAAAATGCCCTATAAATTACAAGTGGTTGTCCAATGAAAAACACTTGGCATTTTGAAAATTGAGTTGTTGAGCTCTTATGCACACATGAACCAAGAATTCTTTGAGGCTTTGAAAGAGACTCTAGCATTTGCAAACTTACCAGAGACCTCAGGAGCACTATTGGAAAGTGTTATGTCGGCACCCACAGAAGCTATAGACACCGAAGTAGAGGAGTCAATGTCAGAAGTTGAGATGGAGGTAGAAGTAACTACTCCATAGGTAGCCGAAATGCTAGCCAAAGTCCCTAAATCACTAAGAATGCCTAGGCCAAAGCTAACCCCAACCAAAGAGACCACCAAGGATAAAAAGGGCAAGCAGCCTGCCATACCGGTGCGCGCATCACCAAGGAAGAACCCACCAAAACCCACCACACATGAGAAAGGAAAGATTGAAGCCCTAGCTGGATGAGGCTTACACAGTGACATTTTCTATTGAAGGAAAGCTTGCGACTTTGCAAACCACACAACAAAAGCTCCAGGCTGTGTTGGCTTTGTGGGTCTTGACCCAGGTTCAGAGGTGATTTAGCTAAGCAAATCCTGGTACTACTGGCACTTTCGGTAACATTCCGCAGAGCGCGGATTGAGGTCTCACTCAAAGTAGTATGGGAGGGTGCTAGAATCAGGTTTCCGCACCCTTGGGATGTTTGATGGGCTTCTAGAGGTCCGCGGTTTGAGATGTCGCTACGCGCACTTGCGATCCCTTCGCAGCCTGCGGTGCAACTTCTGCACAACCCTACTTGGGGTGCGACCCGTATAGTACCCAAGCTTCTTGCTACTTACCCAATTACTTAACTTGTGTGTGTAAGAGTTATGGTTATTAAATCATATTCAACAATAATATCATTGCGCATGATACATAAACAAATACCAACATAAAGAATATAATGCACAACAAATACAAAGAAGTAGGAATCAACTTCTCTTTATTAATCTTCAATCCCGCTTACAGACTTGACAATGCCCTATGCACTCAGCTGTAGGGGTCCACGCACTCAGCTGCAGACTCTACTAGGCCTCTCCACACTCAGCTGTAGAGCCTCTTCCTACTACTAAAACCCAAGACACTTAGAATTCTACTCTAAGCTTGAACCATTCCTTTGCTACTCCCTCTATCTTCTACTATCTTTACAACTTAGAGCCTCGCTCTATTTATACAATCCCATGGTCCGTGGACCATGGGTAGGCCAACATGACTTAACATTACATTACATTACTTTAGGGTGGACAACCCTATGACTTAACCTCTACTTTGCGCTCCGCATTCGCAATTTGCGAAGTCTTACAAAACCTTTGACCAAAACTTGGGAATTGAGCCCCAAAACCTACTATGGGGTGGATTCCATGCCCAATAGGCCCCCAACACAGTCATCATGACTCATCCCGAGTCACTCTGCTTGTGCGATAATCTTGGCACGGAGCCCCTCCAACTGTTCCCGTATTTCCCGGAGGTCCGCGACGCACTATTCTGTGGTTTGCTGGACCTGTTGCATTCTTGCTTCAGAATCATCTGCATCTGACTCATGTCCTTTCCTTGGTACCAGATTATGGTGCTTGTGTTTATAGTTTCACACCCTTGTCCAGCTCCTCAGGCTAGGAAGACTATGCTTCAGCCGGTTAGTCAGAGAGTTGGCCTACCTGTGTAGGGTTTCAAGCGGTTGCTATTGAATTTGCCTAGGAAGGGTTCTCCTATAATAAAGTGAGGACTGTGAAAGATTCTTTAGGTCCTCTTCCTCATCATCTGTCTCAAGGTTGAAAGCCTTGCCCTTTTCTTCCATGGAAAGTTTACCAAACCGTAGATATCATGGGGACATGTGGATTGGTCTTGCTGCCTGTTTATCCTTATTGGGCCTCGGCGTTCGAGGTGATTTCAAATTTTCCGACACATCCCCCACCTACATCGTAGGGCTCTACGTAGCTTCCTTGGTGGTACTATCTACAAAACCCACACCTTTCCTGGTAGTTGTCATCTTGTTCGAATTGTCTGTGGTTGTTCGTGAACTTGGGGGCTCAAATACCGCTTGGTGCTCAACACTCTGTGCTCTTCTCAATAGCTCAAATCTCAAACGAACAAGTGTTGCCTCATGGCTAGCCTTGGGAGTTTTATAATGTCTTTTGAATTTGAATTTGACCATTCCCCCCACTTCTGAGTCATTAATGCATTCTTGGCGGCAGATCGTCCTAAATCTAGCTCTTAATTAGTGTCTTAATTACCTGCTGCCTGCTCCCTTTTGCCTTAAATTGGACATCTCTTCATGAACAGTGACACCAATGGTTACTTCCCAGTTTACCCGCACAGCAACACAGCATCCTGTAAATAGGCGCAAACCTTGTACCATGCTGATTTTGCACGCACCTCCTTCACCGCGTAGTTCCCAAACAACCTCTTTTAGAGTCTCACGCTTTCTTTCAACTGTCTGGAGTGCTGAGATTGTGCTCCCTATGGCTAGTCAGGTGGTCACACCATCTATGTGAGACTTCAATTTGACTTCCAATATAGTCCATGGGAACTCCTTAATTTCCCTTGTGATAGCGGGTGCCGCGTGTTCTACCTTATGTAATGCGCTCCCCTTGTTCCTATGTTTGGTAAGGTGCGGTCTTAGCCATGGAAGCAAAATCTTAAATTCTCGGTGACAATCTTCTAATGCAGTGGTATGACCATCCGTATCTTGTCTTGTCATCCTTTGTTTATCAATGAGACATACTTGCGTGACCTCGTTTTCTAGTCTCTAGATCTCAATGTCCTTCAACATGCTTTTCTTCCTCAATCGTACCCAATCTTCTTCGAGTCCGTGAAGTCTAAGGTTCCCTTGTCGAATGGCTTTCCGAATCCTTATATGGTCATCCTCGCATAGCTGTGTGATTCCTTCGTGCTGGTCTTCGCGCACTATCATAACTACAGGAGCTATTATGCGTGGATTTCTTTTGGTATTCCCTTTAGAAATTTTGGTTTATACTCTGATTCGCACCTTTGGAATCGTCTCCTTGTTCAGGTTTTTACACATGGTCCTATAAGCCCATCAAACTGCTAGCACGCGCAGGTCCCAGTCAGTTCGTCTCATTTGGTGAACCTTTTTTAGTACTCCACGCACCCTATCGAATGCCTCGTCATGGAGAATTGGTAATGCGCGTCGCCCTTCCTGCTGCTATGGTTTGTTCTGATTCTCTAGGCTGGGGGTGGTGTGTGCTTGTGAGGACTATACAACATATGTCTGTACCCATCAGGAAAGGTGGGCACACAAGTTGTTTCACCCCAGCTGATTAGCTTTTGATCAAAGCTGGGGTTTTCCAAAACGTAGGCACATCATCCTTCTGCATCTGCGCCAGTCTTCGAAAGTTCCTTGATGAGTACCCCACCACCGTGTAGGTGTTTTGCGCAATGCCCACTTCAGCACATCGAACCGCTGCTGCTCTGGTACTACACTTTCGAATTTTCTCAGAAATTCATCCACCGCTGACAATCCATCATATGTCAGTAGCTCCCTTGCCTCTATTCTTAGGCAATGCAATGACCTAAACATCATGTTGTAGTTCAGTGTTGTTACTTCGTGCAGTTGATTCTGCCATCGCTCTATCTCTTTATCTGAATTTGAAGTGCAAGAGCTTTCGTGCTTCCACAAAATCCTTCCATCTGTAGTTGGGTTCACCCAATCATCGCCTTGTGCAGTTATCTTATAGATATAGTTGAGATTGTCATAACTATCATCGCCGCACACCAGTTCAGTGTATTGCACTCCTTCATCTTGGTCTAGTGGTACTACTATGCATAGTGACTTTTTCTCAAAGTTCATTTTTCTCTTCTTCAGATTTATGACTCCGTTCATATCATTAGCCCAATCTATTCCTAGTAGCACAGGATAGGGATTACTGTCATCAACAATCTCTATCACTTCAAAATTTGCCTGCGCGCTCGCGCCTTCAATATCAACTGTCACCCCTTGCAATCTTCCGGGAAAAATATTGTTAGTTCACCATTCATAACTAAATAGGGGACCATTGTAACGTGGGTCTGCCCATGTGTTCCATGTTTGCTTTGGTAGTACCTTCGCGTCTGAACCCAGATCTAGGATTACCTGATCCATTTTGTACTCGCTTATTTGCGCAATCAACCTCATCTCCCTTCTTGTGCACAATGCATGCTTTCCAAGTTTTCGGACCACGCACGGTTCTCCTGACCCCATGCACCTAGTGATAAGTTCTTGTAGCCATTTGACTGCCTTGCTTTCGCGTAGCAGTTTCATGCATGTCTCCAGAAAGGTAGTGAGCATTGAGGGATCCATCCCTGGTTCTAGTTGATCCTTACTACCTGAAGTGGAGGGCTCCGTGAAGCTTCTCTTAGCTTCCATGAATGTCTCCTTCGCACGTTCTAAGTCAAACTCAGGTTCCTTTATATGAGCCTTGTGAATCCATGCGTTGTCTTTTGGTTGCTTCCCTTTATCATCTCTTGTGGCCATACCACTCCTGAGCATCATGTTTACATTTGGGTCTTCTTCGTGTGGTTCAGACCTCATCATTTGTAAATTCTGGGTCAGAGGGGGCTAGAGTAACCCCTTTTCATGCATCTTCGCTATCAATGAAGGGTAGTCTTCTGCCTCATGATCAAACTGATTATAGTACCAACATGATATCCTAGTTGTGTTCGTACAATCATGGGCATAATGCCCTGGCCCTCCAAAATTGTAACAAATTATCTGTTCGTGACCCCTTCCTGGTCCCATTCCACCTCAGCCCTGACCACGCCCCTAAAACCCATCGTGCACCATCCTTGCATTTGGGACGAGGGTTCGCCTTTTGGTCTACACCCTGTAGCTAGGAGTTTGATCCATCATTAGTTCATAGCTTTGGTAGGTTCATTTTTCATGGTCTACCTACCTGCAAAAATTACAAAACAATTGCTGGGACGTCTGTGTATACTTCTACAATAGATGACAATTATTTGTGGTATGTTTTCCTCCTATCTAGCAGATCACACACCATAATTTAGATGCCACGCTCCGCCCTGCATGTGCCTCTAGTATTAATGGCATTGACCCTCCCCCTGCCAAGTAGTTCGCGAACATTGGACAATGGTCCTTGTCGTGCCCTTGGCCTTTGCATTTTTATGCACCATACTTCCTCGCGCACCTTTGGCCGAGTTGTCATGTCCTGTTTCAAACTTTGCATCTCCACACATAGATTCTGCAGTTTCACGTGGATTTGTTGGACTCCCAACCCAGGTCGTGTATACGGGTCTCATGCAATCTCATTTCCATCTCCAATGCTTCGGCCTAGGTGGAAAGTTTTTGTTATGGCAACACCATCCTTAAGTGTGGCGTAAATGAGGCCACAAACCATGTGCAATTTTATGCATCTGTTAACGTCATATTGGCTTCGTGGATTGTGTTCTTTAGCCTTTGGTCTAGATCCTAGGGGGTCTTGCCCAGGAGCATCATGATCTGCTTAAACCCGATTATTGATTGTGTCTCTGATCTTGGCCTGCTAAATTCCTTGTTTAGCACAGTCTGGATCTCTACAATTCCTGCATTCAGGTGGTCATTAGAATGATTAATATACCATGTTAATGCATGATCTTGCAGCATGCTCACCAATGTAGCCTTTTTAGTATTATCATCCATGACTCCCTATGCTTCCCATACTGTTCTTACCATGAACTAAAATTGGTCCTGATCTTTATTTCCTACTAATTTGAACATTGGAAGTTTGATCGCACTCGCCATATTGAACTGCAGTGGTGGCGGAGGTGGAGTGGGTGGAGATGGAGGTGAGGAGGGTGAAATGGGTGGTGGTGTGGGTGGGGGTGGTAAACGTGGAATTCTCTGTCTTATCAAACTGATGCACTTCTCGGAGAGACTTTCATGAGCTCCTCCTTGCTTTCCCATGAGGGTGAAATTAAGGGACTGTTTTCGAGCTCCTCACTACTTCCACTTCTGTAGATCTTTCCGCTTCGTGTAGTCCCAAAAATTAATTTATTCACATAACCCACTTTTCACAAAATAACATCTTAATCCAAGTGTTCAAAGATTTAATATACTTACCTCACGGTCCCTTGAGAAAACGTCTCTCTGCCTCACTGTAGTTGACGGTTGTGTCTACTGCAAACTCAATGATAAATCCTCCTATTATGTGGTCAAGCCAGTGGTCCACAACTCGTGCTATCTTATCTTTTGAGGCTTCTAGTCTATGCACTAGTTCCAAAGTCCACACTATTGGTTTGTTGAGCCTACACCTTCCCTGGCTATCTGCTAACTTTGCGACCCACTCATATAGCTCAGACAGAAAAGATGCAAAGAAAATTTCATGGATTTCAATGTAAAAGTAACGATCCAATCAATGTTCCATAGATACTCATATATTTCTATTTTCCCGTGGTGCGAACTTGTGAATATTCTTGTCCAACCACTCTTCAATTTATTTCTTCGTAGGATTCCAGTGGCACGACACTAGGCATCCTTTATGCAGATCCCGGTCCTGGCAATAGAACCATTTGTTGGCTTAGTGGGGCCTGACCCAGGTTCAGAGGTGATTTAGCCAAGCAAATCCCGTTTCTACTGGCCCTTTCGACAATAGTCTACGGAGCGTGAACTGAGGTCTCACCCGAAGTAGTATGGGAGGGTGCTATAACCAGGTTTCTGTATCCTTGGGATGACTGATGGGCTTCTGGAGGTCCGCGGTCTAACCTATCACTATGTGCACTTGCGATCCCTTCGCAACCTATGGTGTGGCTTCTACGCAGCCCTACTCAGGGCGCGACTCATATAGTACCCAAGCCTCTTACTACTTACCCGATTACTTAACTTGTGTGTGTAAGAGTTATGGTTATTACAACATATTCAACAATCATATCAGTGCGCGCGATACATAAACAAATACCAAGATAAAGAATATAATTCACAACAAATACACAGAATAGGAATCAACTTCTCTTTATTAATCTTCAATCCCGCTTACAGACTCAACACCACCCTGCGCACTCAGCTGCAGGGGTCCGTGCACTCAACTGCAGACTCTACTAGGCCTCTGCGCACTTAGCTGCAAAGCCTCCTCTTACTACTACAACCCAAGACACTTAGAATTCTACTCTAAGCTTGAACCATTCCTTTGCTACTCCCTCTATATTCTACTATCTTTACAACTTAGAGCCTCACTCAATTTATACAATCACATGGTCCGTGGACCATGGGTAGGCCAACATGACTTTACATTACATTACATTACTTTAGGGCGGACAACCCTATGACTTAACCTCTACTTCGTGCTCTGCACTTACAATTTGTGGAGTCTTACAAAAATTTTGACCAAAACTTGGGATTTGAGCCACAAAACCTGCTATGGGGGGATTCCATGCCCAACAGGCCGACATTTTAGGAGAAGTGACTGAGAAGATGGTCGAAGATGTGAAGCAGGCGGTGGCACAGTGCACAACTGAGGTTGTGGTCATATGAGTCGAACTGGATGGTCTTCACACAAAGATTTCCACGCCTGCTAAGTGACTCGAGGGTGAGTCATGATGTTTGTGTTGGAGGCATGTTGGGAATGGGATCCCCCAAGGACAATTTCGAGCATCATGAATGACTAGAAGTAGAATCCGACATACTAAATGGCGAATTGAGCATCTTTGACCACAAAGCAAACTTTTTGTTTCTTTTTCAAGCTTTGATAAAAATGAAAAGAAACCATAGAGTCCTATTTAAACTCTTTTTAGACTCTCTAAATAAGAAAATATTGTCGAGCGCTTGTCCATTCCAACTCATTAAAGGATTTGAAACAACATCTCTCTTGTATTATTTTATGCTTTTTTGAACCCGAGGGATTATTTTATGAAAACGAACTTATAGAGTCTTCTTTTCATCCCTTTTCAAACTCTCTAAACATGAAAAGGACTAAGTTATATTTGTTGTTAAACTCGTTAAAATATCAAATAGCGACAAACTTGTCCATCTAGACAAGGCCGAGTTTCATCATCACTAGATTCGTTAAAACATCAAATAGCGATGGGTTTTCCCGAAGGGTGAATTATAGAAAAAGCATATGTTATCCTCAAGCTTGATAAAAATAAAGACGTACTAGTCCGCAATAACTGGGGAAAATGGGAAAATTTGAGAAAATTGTATGGTAGCAAGTCGCTCTTGAACATGACACTTTCACTTCATCTCTGTGAGTAGTTGGGTTGGGTCATTCAGTTTGATGGTTATCACACCATTGGTCTATCACACCATCCATCACTTTTGTTTTGGGTCAATGCTACCAATTCATCTCAGTGTTGCTGATATATTCAAGAGAAGTCATCTAGTTAAAACTTCATCAATTGCCATACTGTAAAACTTCATTTTCATGATTGCCATTCCTGAACTTTGTGTCGTCAGTCGATTCTCATCTCCAAAATCATTTACTTCATTTCATGTCGTAGAAGGGATACATCAAGGCCCTCCTACGATGAGTCACTTCTTGTCGACATCAGCTCATCATCCAAGAAGTTGACTTAGAAAGACCCTTTCAGTTTTTTGAAGCTTTCATACATCAATGGCAAGTTTCTCACTTCCGGCGACAGGTTGACATCAATGGCCTTCGACCGAAATATTTGTATGGTGTTCGACATAAAATCATTTATTCACACCATGCGAAATGTACTGTAGTACCTTAAGGATCATCATTATTATCGGTGATCCCTCTTGCATTTTGTAATAGCTTACATCATTGGTTGGTAATCAGGCAATGTCTCTCCATGTTTGACCTCAGAACATCTATTCACATGGTTAGACTTGTACATTGAGTGAAGATTGAATGAGATTGAAGACCTCTTATCTAGTTTCATCCATCCAAGCTGTGATATATTTAGGAGTACCAATTCGAATGTACAAAGGCTTTACACAAATGGTCATCCTAATCATGGATCACAAATCTATATCTGTATAATCATAAGTCTATATTTATAGACGACTATCTGATCTATGTACATGTAATGAAAGTTTATAAGCTGAGCGGGAATGCCTCCCTCAGCTAGTTCATGAGAAAAAATCAAATTATCATGATGTGTTGTATTGCAATTGATGCAGGTTGCCTTCCGTTTCGAAACTTCCTATCCTCATGATAAAGCATTTCACCCGACATAGATATTTACGACTTCATGCTTTAGGGGGAAACTATTACAAATTCATTTGGGCATACCAACCCCAACTTACAAGTAGATGTTATTAAAGTTCATCAACCCCTAATATAGTTGTTGCATGCCCTAAAGAGGTTAATCATCAGAATACCTTACTCCCAAAAAAGTTCCATCACAGAAAGCATCCAAAAAGTACTCCTAAAGAGATCAGCATAGGAAGCCTTCTATCAGGCTACAATGCATTGTAGGGGCCACACTGACAGGGTGCTATGCATTGCACTTAGTCTCTCTTTAGCTTGTGATGAGCGAACTTGGGCAATTTTCCATGAGGGTTTGAAGATTCCTTATCCACTGGAAGCCTCTAGAAGTTTCTCAAGTGCCACCTGCCCTTTGAGTTCGCCCTTGGATGACAAAAGGAATTAGGAAACATCAACCTCCTATATCCCTCTTTCATGGAACCAATTTCTAAAAATAGAAAGGCATTCATCATCATCATTGATGACACAACCTCCTTCACTCATCTATAAATAGATCACTCATCCAAGAGATCTAGGTGCTGAAAAATATTGAGTTGCAAGGAGATGTTGGTGGTATGAGATTAGGATTGAACACAAGTATCATGATACTGTTGGAATGTCTTTCTTTTCATGAGGAGAATAAGTATTGAATTGGAAGGATGACGGTGGATCAAACTCGTATTGGTTGTAATCTTTCCTCTTATCAATAAAGTTTTTGAGATTTTTCCCTTATGTTTGTGTTTATGTTAAATTCATTCATGTGTATATCATGCTTTCGATTCCATGCTATTTATGAACAATAGATCATTATGCTTTGACAGGTTTTTGTTTCTATAAGTTGTGCAGGTACTTCTCAAGCAATTTAAGTACGGGAAGGAGCAACGAAATTAGTCAAGGGAGATAAGGAAAAAATGGAAGTTACAATTAGGTTTTCTATCCCTTATCTTATCTGTTGTTTATATGAAAAATTAAGATTGCTTTGACTGTTGTTTCTAGATCAACTACTAGATCTAGAGGGTTAGGTGTTTGTAGAAACACTAGATATTCCCGAAACACTACCTCAACATCTACAGGCACTCCATGTAGACAACCCATCAAAATTATCTTTTGTTAGTTTTCCATGCGCAGCTGGATTGGCCACTACTGTAACTTAGGTTTCCCCATATGTTCCCAAGTCTGTTTTGGTAGTACACTAGCATCAGATCCTAAGTCTAGAATTATCTGGTCCATGTCGAAATCCCTAATTTGTGCTATCAACTGCATTTCCCTACCAATCCTTTTCTTGCTTTGGTTCACCTTATTCACTGCGCGCTATTCTGGTAACAACTTGTCCTTGCTAGCACAGTTATCTATTAGTTATTGTAGTCCTTCAACTACCTTCTGATTCCTCAACAACTTCATGCATGTCTGTAGAAATGATTCCAGCACCGTGGGATCAGACTTCTCCATCATAGTACTTTCTTCAGATTTCCCTTGCTGCGAGACTATTGGTATTTGAGTTTTAGATGTAGAAGCACCAGAATCCATAAAAAAAATTTCTTGCCTCCATAAACATCCCATTTTCTCTTTGTAAGTCAAATCCAATACTCTTCTCGCTAACCCTGCGAATCCATGTATCCAATTTTCCTTCTACCTGGTCTTCCCCAGTGGCTATACCACTTCACATGACTATATTGATACTAGGATTGTCTTTGTACGGTTCAGATCTAATCATCTGAATGTTCTATGTGGGATGTTGGTTCTTCTTTTCCTGCATCTTTTCTATTAATAAATGACAATATTCTATAACGTGATCAAATTTCTTACATTATTGATAAGAAGGATGAGTTTGATTCTGATAGTCGCATGCAAAATGTCTTGGTTCTCCATAGTTGTAGCATATGATTTGGCCCCAACCTCTTCTAGTGCTTCCTCCTCGTCCTCTTCCATGTCCTTGGAATCCTTTGTGAGTTGCAGGTGAGCCTTGGTTGTTCTGCACACGGGTTTTGGCTTGCATCCTACACATTGGGGTTCTATATATCATAAAGTCCTAGCTTCGATAATATCTTTCATTGTGGCCAACCGATTTATAAAAATTGAAAAATAGTTGCTTTGGTGACAGTACAAACTTTTGCAACAAATAACAATTCTCTGTCTTATGCATTCCTGACACTTGGTAGATACTACACTATATGCTTGAACCGATGCTTGACCCAACAAGAGATTTGGTTTCAAGGGGTTGGGACCTCTCGCAGCTATATATTCTTGGTACATAGGGCACTGATCCTTGTAGTGGCCTACATACTTGCACTTCGTGCACCAAACTTCAAGTGTAGTCCCGACTGAACCTCCTTTCCCTTCTTCAAATCCTGCAATTCCATATGCAGGCTTGCTAACTGTGACTGGATCTGTTGGACTCCTATATTTATGTCTTGGATCAGTGAAGCCTCCAACTTCATCACGATCTCTAATGCTTCGACCTGAGATCCAATCTTCTTTTGAGACAAGGTGGTCTTAAGTGTGGTAACAAAGAAGCGATACACTATTCCTTATGTTGTTTGTTTGAAATATGAAGATTATCTTGTCTTAGTAAGAACTTCAACCTCTGATCTATATCCCATGTATACTTGTTAGCCATCTACTTGATCTCCTTTATCTCAATAACACACTAAGCTTTTGATTTCATCTTTCTAAATTCTGCGTTCAATGCATTCTTTGTCTCATCGAACATAGAATTCAGATTGGTTTTACTATATTTGATATACCATGCAAGCACTCTATCCTGCAACATTATAACCAATTTCACTTTCTTCATGTCATTATCATTGATTTGTTGTGACTTCCACATAGCTTCTTCTATGAACCAAATCGATCAAGATCCTCCGATCCTTGACCTTTGAATATAGGAATTTTCACTGTATTCGCGATACTAAAAAATGAAAGTGGAGGTGGAGGTGTAGGTGTATGAGATGGCAATGAAGGTGGAGATGGGGTGGATGGATGCAAAATCCTAGAGGTGCCCTGACCTTCTGCCTGCGGCGCACGTCCAAGTGAGTTAGGGATGGTCCTTTCTCCTTCGTTGTCTAATTCTCCCAATAATGGAATGTATGCGCCTTCAATATATTTGTCCCAATCAGGTCTAAATATTTTTCTTCTTCACATAGATCTAGTTTGACATCATTTAAACATCAATTCAAAGACATAACACCCTTTTCACCCAACAAAGTTTTAATCCAAGTTTTTAGAGATCACAGGTACTTACCTCTCGGTCCCTTAAATAATCGACGTTCAGCTTCGCTATAAGATAAAAATATGTCAAGTGCAATTTCAGTGATGAAACACCCAAAATACTATCAATATGATAGTTGGAAACCCTTGCAACCTTATAATCAAACCCTTCAAGATGCTTGATTAGTTAAGGAGTCCACACAATAGGATCTTCGTGTTTCTAGTAGGTTTGTTGTCTGCTAACTTAGAAAGCCACTCGTGCAGTTCGTTAGTGAATGATGCAAAAAATATCTTGTGCTCTTCTATATAGATATATATCTATAACCACCTCACTTTTGACCAGCATGGTTTGCGATTTTCTTGAGCTACAAACTCGTGCAAATTCCGATCTATCTACTTCTCAATTTCTTTGTAGTTAGTATCCATGAACACTACATCACACATCCCTCAGATAGATCCCAGTCCCAGCAACAGAACCATTTGTTGGCTTGAGGGGGCTTGGACCCAAGTTTAGAGTTAGTTGTGCTAACCAACAAAACCCTACACTACCATCCCTTTCGATAACAATTCGCTTAGCGCAGACTACAGTCTCACTTGAGGCAATACTGGGGATGCTAGAACTAGGTTTTTGCATCGAGGAGGCTATGTGATGTAGCAACGAAGCGTTTCCTTAATCCAGGGTCTGATTTAACCTTTGAGAACCCTTATATTCATAATCATAGACTTAAATTATTTATGTTTACATATATTTATGAGCTTTGCCTAAGTATTCTAACATGCATAAGTTAACATAAAAAAGTAGATCTTAACCTTCATGATGCACTTAAGACAATATTACAGAGAATTGAATCATAACTAAGCATAAAACATAGGAACATATAAATATGCATAGAACACACATATTTGCTTCAAATATGCTTTATTACTTCAGATCTTCAATACATACACTTCTTCTGACCCCGCACACACAGCTGCAGGGGCCCTAACACTCAGTTGCAGAGTTATCAAGGTCCTGCGCACTCAACTGCGGAGTTACCAAGGTCTTCAGACACTCAAATGCGGAGTTACCAAGGTCTTCACACACTCAACTGCAGAGTTACCAAGGTCTCCATGCACTCAGCTGCAGGAGCCTTCCCCTTTGCCAGAATACAAAATTATAGACTCAAGATCTCGTTCATCAATTATCCATAATCTTAGAACTACTTAATGATTCCTAAATGACTCCCTTTTATATCTCTTACATTACATTACCATGGTCTGCGAACCATGGGTGGAGCTCATTGTTTACTCAAAACAACTCATCCCTTTACAAAATAAGGTGCTTTGAACTTCCTAAAATCCCCTTTGACTCTTAAAGTTCTGCGTGTTCTGCTCCTAAAAATGCGAAGACTTTACAATATTACATAATTTGACTCAAAAATTAGACCCGGGGGTCCCCATCCCAGTAGGTGTCGACCCACCAAGTTGACCTTCCCACCAAGTGTACACACACCCATTTGCTAATACTCATGTCAGTCCTGTCGCACTTCTTTCCCATCATCGCAACTCACCTACTCGTCCACTATCCATTGCATGTCTCTGCCCAACAGTCCTCCCATTGCATTTGGTTGGTTGACCCACACCTAGGTGTTGTAGCACTACCGAGGTGTGCACTCCCAGTCATGCGTTCCACCCGACAAGTTTAATTGAATGTCATGTCGCCAATAACCGAACTCACCTAATATGTTTCCTTTAACCGAACTCAGGCACCCTCACCGCATGCCTTTAACTGAAACCGGGTTGGGCGGGTGCCCATCTCTCTTGCTGCTATGTTCACACACCCGTGATATACTCGGGCGTGCCTGTACCCATGACTCACCTCTACGACTCGTGTGTGTTGGGTTGGCCACTTGACTCAGGGACCTGACATCCTCCCCCATCATAAGTCGTTTTCATCCTTGTTAATCTTATCGATCATGCCAACCCTTCATTAAACTCTGAAATCTCCTTTTCCCATCTCCATGGTGAATCCTTCATTTCCCAACCACTCTCATCTGGTGTGTCCTTCCATCGAATGAAGAACACCCTTCATCTAACACTATTGACACCTGTAGTCCTAAGATCCATGATCTTATCCAAAATCAAGTTTGGTCTATACATAATCATGGCTTGTCCCCCCAGTGGTTATGTCCTCTTAGGATGATCTGTGTCAAGTCTACATCTCTTCAACTAACTCATATGGAACACATGATGTTTTGAACACATGTGGCTCAAAATATCCAACTCATAAGAAAATTCACCAAATCACTTCTTCACCCATAATAGCCCTTCATACTTCCTCGTTAAAGATATCGTAGTCCCTTTCAATGGTTGAAACTGATCTCTAGTGATCCTTAGAAAAACCATATCCCCGACATCAAAGTGTGTGTCATGTCTATCTTTATTTTCCCATTTCGTCATTCTCCCTACATCATCATGCAGGTGCACCCATGATAACTACAAAGAATCCTCCCATGCTAAAAAGGATCTCTTCACATGTGGACTCCTAAAAAATCCCCTCAATAGAATTGTGTATGGAGCAACTGATATCTATCCATTGACTAACTCAAATGGTCTATACTTGGTTGCGAAAATCTTCTACAAGCTGTAGCTAAAATGAGCCACATCCACGAGTTCAGGCCAATTTTTCTGATCGTCCCTCATATAATGTCTCAAGTAATCCTCTAGCAGTGTGTTAATCCTTTCAATCTGCCCATTTGTCTGTAGATGGTAACTCAAAATCTACAACAACTCTATCCCAACCAAATTGAACAAAGTGGTCCAAATGCTGCCTGTAAATCATGGATCTTGGTAAAACACGATACTCAAAGGTACTCTCTAATACTTCACAATGTTCTTGAATAATATCTCAACATTCTTCTTGGATCCAAATGGTATCTTCATTGGAATGAAGATGATATACTTGGAAAATGATCGAAAACGAACATAATCCCATTATACCCCTGCACTCACGGTAACTGAGAGATGAAGTCCATTGAAACACTCATCCAATGTCTTTTTAGAATTGGTAAAGGATGAAAAAATCCTTCATGTCTCTAGTTATCTGATTTGTCCTACTGACAAATGATGCACGTATGTACATACTCCTCCACATCCTCTCTCATCTTCTCCCAAAAGTATCCCCTCTCCAACAATGTCAAAGATCGACACTACCCTAGGTGTCCAACCCATGGAGAATCGTGGCACTCCTTCAAGATGTGCCTCCTAAGTCCAAATGATTTTAGATTGTAGATTCAATTCTCGTAGAACAAGATTCCATCTCATAGGAAAAACTTCCGAGTCTTCCCCTCCTTCACCTGCTTCAGAATTCTCTTCGCCTGGATATCGGTCTCCACATTAGCAGATAGTCTAATATGCATCTCATCAGTCATATAAACCCAAATCCTACTACGATCAGCTCTTTCCTCTCCCTCGTCAAGTGTAGCCAAATTTCCCTTCCTGTTGAGGACATCTGCAACTATATTGAGTCTACCTGGTCTGTACTCAATAGTCATGTAGAACTCTGGCAAGAAGTCCTGCCAACAAGCCTGCTTCACTGACAGCTTTAGTTGGGATGCAAAATAACTCACTAAAACATTGTTAGCATTGAAAACAAAAGGCTTCCTAATCAAGTAATGCCTCCATAGCTATAAAGAGTGGATGATTGCAGTCATCTCTTTCTCATGAATCGGATATCATCGCTCTCTACTTCAACTTCTGACTCTCATATGCCACCGGATGCCCATCCTGCAAGAGTACTCCCCCAATCACAAAATCATAAGCATTTGTGCATAGCTCAAATGGTCTCTCGAAGTTAGGTAGCCTTAGTATCGATGTTGTAACCATCCTCCTCTTCAAATATTCAAATGATGCTCAATACTTCTCTATCCAATTCCATCGCTTGTCCTTCTTCAAAAGGTCTATCAATGGTGCAGTCACCTTGAAGTACCCATCCATAAACTTCCACTGGTAGTTGGTTATCCCCCAGAAGACTCTGGTATCATGGATATTCTTTGGCTCGACCCAATCCTCAATCGCTGTCACCCTACTCGGCTCTATCCATATGTGACCTTGACCCACTATGTGTCCAAGGAATGAAATCTCGATCTGGGCGAACATACAATTTGACTTCTTCAAGTAAAATTGATTCTTCCTTAGTGCCTCAAATACCAAAGCCAAGTGATTCTTATGATCCTCCATGTCGTCATTGAATATCACAATGTCGTTCAAGTATACAACCACGAATGAATCCAAATATGGATGAAAAACATCATTCATCAATGTGAAAAATTTAGTAGGAGCGTTGCACAACTTGAATGGTATGATAAGAAACCTAAAGCTTCCATACCTAGTCACAATTGCGGTCTTATTTCCATCCTTGTCTACTATCCACACTTGATAATACCCATGCCTCAAATCTAGCTTCAAAAACACTCAGGATTTCACAAGCTTATCGAAGTAATTCACAGGAAGTGGAAAAGGATACCTATTCTTTATCGTATGCTTGTTCAGTGGATGATAATCACAATACATCCATAACTTTCGTATCCTTCCTCCTTTGGAACAATATTGGAGCACCATATGAGGACCTTGAAGGTCATATGAAACCTACATTAGCCAATTCCTTCAACTCACATTTCAACTCCTCCAACTCTGGTCCTTATAGAGGATAATGAGATTTTGTTGGCGTTTTCTTCCCCGGATGTAGCTCAATGTGATGGTCCACTACACATATCAGTGGAAGTACTTTTCACAACTCATCAGGCATCAAATTTGCATATTTGGCCAATTCATCAGAAATCATGGTTGGAATAGGCGTCCCCACTACATCATCATCCTCAACCTCCCTGATGACCGTCGCATATGTCTCAACATGTGTATCCTACATTGCCGTACTCATACTTAGTGCAAACACATGCTGTACCTTTACTTCCCTCCTGTCCTGGGTAGTATGCAAAGTCCATGTCCATGTGTCTCGATTCAACATAATCCCTTCAAAAATGCAACAAAAATTGCCTTGTTTCCCTTTGTAAAGTCTTGCCCCAATATCATGTCAAATTCGTTCATCTCATCACTGTGAAGTCCAAACAACCCTGCCAATCTGAAATTTGAACCGGCACATCATTTTCCAATCTTGGCACTTTAGCTCTCGAGTTCATTGCCTTGAACTCCACATACTTTGCAACAATCTGCATCCCAACTTCCTTCACTAGCCCTGTCATCGTAAAGCTATGAGTGACACCTGTGTCCACTAAAGCTTGGAAGGTTCTTCCATGAATCTCCAAGTTAAGAAACCCCAAACTGTGCAACCAACATTTATTTTTCTTAAGAATACTTTTCCTACATACATCTCTAGTCTTTTCTACATTCTTTTGTAGTGGCTATGAAACCATATGTCACACCCCTAAGTCAGTTCCACCGTTTGGGACGTTGTTCGACACAGGCTAAGTATTCTATACTTAGAATTTTTTTTCACTTTTTCGACTACACCTATCAACATATTTACTTATGTTTTTTTTTCATTATTATTTATGTGTGGAATTAGATAACACAATAGTACCAACATGCCAAGATGATACCAAGCACAAGAAATGTAATAATTCAATTCTTCATTATTAAATTTCTAAAAGTTTTATGAAAATGTAGATGGGAAAGACTACTGCTACCTAAGTGCAGTCCTTTGCCGATTATGCTGGTGGCCTGGGCCGCAGAGGGCACCACTGCCCATAGTGCATGCCATGCTACCCACAACTCCACCCAAACACTACACATTGCCACTCCTCATCTCGTTTCCATTGCCTCTACCCGTTGCCACTGCCACTATCATGTCTTCTGCTATCCATTGCACTGTGCATTCAACACTCCCCACCCATTTCCACCACACGCTATCTGCTTACTTACTACGCACTATGCCTTGAATGTGCTGCTGATGTTGTGTGTCTAGCCTACAGTTGAGGTGAATCACCTGTCTATCCTCTGTTGAAACCTCCACAATTCGCGTCATAACACGACCCCATGCATTGTGACTATGATAGTTATGTTTGCTTAGCATTCATTGATGATTTTTGATCAATCCATGACCTCCAATATATATGGTTCCATTGAGTGGTATTTCTCAATGGGTCATGTTGCTTGTGGTGTCCACCGACTAGGCCGACTTGCCCAATAAGTGTACACAAACCCATTCGTTAATACTCATGTTGGCCTTGTCGCACTTCTTTCCCATCATCACAACTCGCCTATCCGTCCACTATCCTCTGCATGTCTCCACCCACCGGTCCTATCATTGCACTTGGTTGGTCGACCCATGCCTAGTTGTGAGCGCACTGCCTAAGTGTGGGCCACTGATCGTGTGTTCCACCTGATACATTTAACTAAACGTTGTGTTGCCAATAACTCAACTCGCCCAACGTGTCACCTTTAACCAAACTTGAGTGCACTCACCACATCCCTTTAACTGAAACCAAGTTTGGCAGGCACCGGTCACACCCACCACTATGTATGCATGCCTGCTACATACTCGGGTGTGTCCGTACCGGTGAATCACCTCTATGACTTGTGTGCACCTGGTTTGACACTTGACTCAGGGTCCTGAGATCACCCATCTTAGCACTACTCTAGCCCAAGCACGCTTAATTATGGAGTTATGATAAGATCCTGTGCATTAACACTTCCATGATTGCACCCATAAGGATCTCTTCCCCTCCCCCTCTTCGAGGGAGACTATCAAGCCACGGGGAGCCCGTGGGGCCCATCCACGACCCTCGATCCAAAGTTATTCGACATGATGTTTTCTCCCCTTCCCGCCACATAATGGAGCGCCTCAACCTATTCCTTGACCTAGCAGTGCCTCCCGCTTGGTGGGGGGTTCAACCAATAGGAGGAAGCTCAAGAAGAAGAAAACGTTGTAAGTTCCATGACCACCGACAAAAATGCGTAGAGCTTGTCGGGGGATTTTCATCGTTTCTTTGCATTCAAGACATTGACTAGGTACTTCTACCCTTAGGCGAGTCCATAACATCTCTATTCCCTCCTACACCCACCACCCACCTGGTAAGGCCCCACAAGAACTGAGAGAGTCAGTGCATCATTCATACATATCAATCATGCAACTCTGCGTGGACCACATCACCACGGAGCTGTGCAGAAAAAGGGGGAGGATTGAACACTAAGACTTCCCTAGAGGTCACCCATCCCAATACTTCTTTAGCCCAAGCACGCTTAACTATGGATTTACGATGGGATGTCATGCATTAATGCTACTATGATTGCACCTGTAAGGATCAAGCCACCTCCCCCTCTTCAACGAGCACCGCACAAAAAGGGGGGAGAGTGCAACACTAGGACTTCCCCAGAGGTTACCCATCTCAGTACTACTCTAGCCCAAGTTTGCTTAACTATGGAGTTTTGATGGGATTTGGTGCATTAATGTTGGTATGATTTCATCCACAATGATCATGCCCCTCCCCCTCTTCAATAAGCATCACCAAGCTGCAAAAAATGGGAGGAGGGTGCAACACTAGGATTTCCCAGGAGGTCACCCATCCTAGTACTACTCTGGCCTAAGTAAGCTTACTTGTAGAGTTTTGATGGGATCCAGTGCATTAAAACTAGTATGATCACACAACCATGGATCTCACCCCCTCCCCTTCTTCAACAGAGACCCACCAGCCACGGGGAGTGTGTGGGGCCCATCCATGACCCTCGATTCGAAGCAGTTTGACACGATGTTTGATCCCCTTCCCATGGTGTTATAGACATATTTGGGCACTACAACCCCAATCTTATATGTTGATAAACCAAGGGATCTTTAACCCCTAAAAGTGTTGTTTCATACCCTAAAGGATCATGGTCAACTGATTACATCATTCCCCAGAAGTTCCACCTGAAAAACCACTCAGAACTGGCCAAAACTGGACCATACTAACTGCTCCACTGTTAGGGTGTGATGCATACTGACTCTTACACTAGCTAGGTATGATGCATACTGAAGAAGCCTTTTGTGGGGTGCGATGAGCGAGAATGGACAAATGTATGAGACAATTTTCTAAGTGGATGCTCATGGAATATTCTAGAAACTTCTCCCATGAGACTTTCCTCTTTGAATTTGCCAAGGGATGAGTAAGAGATCCAAGAGATATCCAAGTGGAACCAAGAACAACAAGTGGAATGAAACTAATAAAAAACCCAGAGGTGAATCACACCCTTGCAGACATCTATAAATGGATCCCTCGTCTGAGAGATCTAGAGGCTGGAACTTTGTAATTTGTAAGGAAGTGTTGATAGTTTGTCTTTGAGAAGGAACATTGTATTGTTGGGTGATCTTTCTTTTCATGAGGTGAAGAGGGATTTGATGCTGGGAGGATGATACTGGATCAGATAGCTGGGTTGTAATCCTCTCTTCTATTATTAATAAAGTTCTTTGAGTTTTCCTCCATACAATCATGTATTTGTGAATGTTGTTATTTGTAAATGCCATTGTATGCTCATTGTATTTCTGATTTTTCAATGCTTATGATATCATAGATCGAGATGCTTTGATGGTGTAGTGTTGCTTCATTTCTACAGGTATTCTCTAAGCAGGACATGTAGGAAAAGAGTTGCAAGCCCTGTCAAGGAGGAGAGAAATCAAGCAAGGAGTCAAGCGGAAGATCCAGGTTGGTCCCTTTGCTTCTCTATTATCTATTATACATAGAGGAAATCACAAATTGCTTTGATCATTTGTTTCTAGGATAGCTGCCAATCCTAGTGGGACTATCAGATTGAAAAGACACTAGTTTTCCCAGAAACAAAACACCATCAAAGCATCTCAATCTATGATATCATAAGCATTGAAGAATTAGAAATACAAAGAGCATACAATGGCATTTACGAATAACAACATTCACAAATACACGATTGTATGGAGGAAAACTCAAAGAAATGTATTAATAATAGAAGAGAGGATTACAACCTTACTGTCTGATCCAACATCATCCTCCCAGCATCAAAGCCCTCTTCACCTCATGAAAAGCAAGATCACCTATTCAAATGAGGGATCCATTTATAGATATTTGCAAGGGTGTGAGTCATCTTTGGGTTTTTGATTAGTGTCATTCCAATTGTTGTTCTTGGTTCCACTTGGAGATTTCTTGGATCTCTTACTCATCCCTGGGCGAATTCAGAGAGGAAAGTGTCATTGGAGAAGTTTCTAGAAGATTCCATGAGCATCCACTTAGCAAACTGTCTCAGAAATTTGTCCATTCTCGCTCATCACACCCCACAGAAGGCCTCTTCAGTATGCATTGCACCTGGCTAGTGTAGGAGTCAGAATGCATCACACCCTAATAGTGGAGCAGTCAATATGGTCCAGTTTTGGCCAGTTCTGAGTGGTTTTTTAGGTGGAACTTCTGGGGAATGATGTAATTAGTTGACCATGATCCTTTATGGTATGAAACAACACTTTTATGGGTTAAAGAGCCCTTGGTTTATTGACACATAAGATTGGGGTTGCAGTGCCCAAATATTTCTATAATAGTTGCCCCCTAAAGCATGAAGTCATAAATCTTTTGATGTTGGGTGAAATGCTTTATCATGAGGATCCAAGGTATTCAACTTGGAAAGTGACCTTTATAAGATACAATACAATACATCATCACAATATAATTTTCTATTATCTAGCTGAGGCAGGCATTCCCATGCTCAGCTTTATAAATTCATTTTCATGTACATAGAATAGATAATCGTCTGCAGTTGCAGACTGGTGATTCTTTATATGTAGAGTCATCATCCCTTAGCTTGGATGATCATCTGTGTAACTTCTGTGTACATTTGATGTCCTTATATTCCTGAATATATTGCAGTCCAGATGGATGAAAATAGATCTGGGATCTTCAAATTCATTCAATCTTTGCCCCATGTACAAGTCGATCCATGTGAAAAGATGACCTGAAGTCAAACATGGATAGACATCACTTGATTACCAGCCAATAATTTAAGCTATTAACAGATGCGATAGGAATCATCGATAATGATAATGACCCTCAAGGTACTACAGTACAATTCAAGTGGTGTGAATATATGATCCGATGTCGAACACCACACAAAATCTTTCGGTCGAAGGCCATTGATGTAAACCTATCGCCAGAAGTGAGAAACTTGCCATTGAGGCATGCAAGCTTCAAAGTACTAAAAAAGGTTGTTTCTGTTGCGGG
>APFE031100175.1:72754-112228 GCA_000404065.3 Pinus taeda
GTATGGTTAATTTGCAAATGAGATCAATAAATATGACATATTAACATATGTGAATATCAATGGGAAAATGAAAGGAGGGATATAAGGAAAAATTGCCTTGAGAAAGAAACAAACTGTCAAAACATAAGCTTGCAAAACACCCATCATTCCTCCATCGATTTCTTGCATGAAATTATGATCATAATCCTCCTTTGCAATCATCACACCACCACAAAGCACATGGAGGAGACATACATTGACAAATTTAGGTGAGCTTGGAAGAGAGTTTGCTGATTGGATGAGTTTTTTGTGTAAATTGCCCAGAAATCCGCGCACCACCCAGATGTCCGCGCACGTGTAATTTCCTTTAGAAAAATTGCCTTCTCAGAGCCGCGCACTGCCCAGAAATCCGCGCACTTGCAGGAGGCTTTTGGAGGCCTTCCTGGTGTCAGAATTAGGTGCAGGATAGCTCGTTGGAAAGGTATTTGTGTCTACTTTCCAACCCGAGCAGAATTTTTCAATTTGCAGTTGATTTGACCTGTCAAAAATCAAATCTCCCAAGACTGGTCAAAACGTGTCTAATGAGGCTGCCTCAAGGAAGAGTGTTGTTGCAGTCAACTTTTGAATGCCTTCCTCAACCCCAAATTGAGCTCATGATAGCTCATTGGAAAGCTATTTGTGTTTAGTTATCATTTTACCCATCAATAAAGTCATTTGGCCAACCAAGCTAGGAGAAAACTTGATTTTCCCAGGGTCACTTCAGAGGTGCCTTTGATTCTCCTGAGGCAACGGTATTCTTGACATTTCTCTCAAACCATGACAGCTGTGTAAAAAGTGAAGGAGGTTTTTCTTCTTTGGCGTGTTATGGACAAAAAACTCTCTCAGTTTTCCAAAATTCATCTCTGACTGCTCTGAAACATCATTTGAGTGAAACTTGCCTCGATGTGTGAAACAAGGAATTTGGTCGAAATGAAGCGAAATGAAGGGGATAGGGGGCTTCTAAATTCTTGGGGAAATTTTTGGGAGTGGGGATGGATGTTAGGAAGCAGGGGAAAGTGGAATCTCAGAGATTGAGTGAGGGGAAGGGGTCCAAAAGGGCGACACACAGGCCCAACCTAGAAAATTGCCAGGTTGTAGCTAGAAACTAGGGTTTGTGCAATGAGGATTTTGGGGAACCTGAGTGTTGGGAAGTGTATGATATGGTACTTTAAGGATAGGGGAAGGTGTATGAACATCAGGATATGAGTTTTTCTGATGATTTGTCCGCCCAAGAGAAATTGCCTTCAAAACCCTAGGAGAGGGAAATGAACTTGCCAAGGCACAACTGAGGGAAATGAACAGTGTTTTTTGACCAAAAAAGTCAATTCTGGCAAAGTTAGCTCTCATATCCGCGCCCCCTGGCTCTCATGTCCACGCACCTTTGCAACAACGTTTGAATGGGTTCCACTGGTCCAAATCAGGTGCAAGATGGCTCATTGGAAAGCTTGGTCTGTCTACTTTCCATCCCAAGTGGAATTTCTGAATTTGGAGTTGTTTTGCCCCCTCAAAACCATTTCTCCCAAGGTCACTTTCTGCAACTCAAAACGTGGGCAGAAAGTCATTTTTTTGATGTATTTTGAGCTTTTGGAGGCTCAAATCTCAAAATCAGGCTTCTCCCAAGTATTGGTAATTTTTCTCTTTGCATGCCCTTTCCAAAAATGCCAAGTTTTTAAAATTCCGAGCAGTCCTTCAAAACAGCCGTGCTTGGGACGCGGACATGGCACGGGAAAAACCTGTAAATGGCACAAAAAATTCACAAATGACAAAATTTTCTCCAAATTTCTTGAAATTTGGGCTGGGAGTCCCCAATAAAGTACCATTCTCAGCCAAAGATGCTTTGGCCAAAATTTGGAGTGGATCCGGCGTTTTATTTCGTTTTTGTGTTTTGGCCAACCGTCCTTGGAGCACCTTTGTTCTCGCCGATATTTTTGACATTTCTCTCAAACCATGACACCTGTGCAAAAAGTGAAATAGGTTTTTCTTCTTTGGAATGTTTTGGAGAAAAACCTCTCTCATTTTCCCAAAATTCATCTTTAACTGCTCTGAAACATCATTTGAGTGAAACTTGCCCTGATGTGTGAAACAAGGAATTTGGTCGAAATGAAGCGAAATGAAGGGGATAGGGGGCTTCTAAATTCTTGGGGAAATTTTTGGGAGTGGGAGGGATGTTAGGAAGCAGGGGAAAGTGGAATCTCAGAGATTGAGTGAGGGGAGGGGTCCAAAAGGGCAAAACACAGGTCCAACCTAGAAAATTGCCAAGTTGTGGCAAGAAACTAGGGTTTGTGCAAAAATGAGGAATTTGGGGGATCTCAGTGATGGGAAGTGTTCGATAAGGTACACAAAGGATAGGGGAAGGTGTATGAACATCAGGAAACAAGTTTTGCCAATGATTTGACCATCCAAGAGAAATTGGCTTCAAAACCCTAGGAGAGGGAAATGACCTTGCCTGGGCGCAACTGAAGCATGATCAAGATGTAAAATGACTCATTAGACACTGACATGATAATGAAAACCCTATTAATGATGATAGACTCAGCTGAATGATGACATAGACTGAAATTTGGGCAACTTTAGAAGGAGCATAAAGCAAACCCTATACCTAATGCCTAGTGACCAAATTTTGCTTTGAAAACTCTTTGAAATGACAAAATTTGACCTTGACACTTCAAAATCACTTTGTAAGAGCACATTTGATCACTGGAGGAAGGCTGGAAAGACTGACACTAACATGGGGAATGATGTAATCAGTTGACCATGATCCTTTAGGGTATGAAATCATACAACACTTTTAGGGGTTAAAGAGCCCTTGGTTTATCGACATATAAGATTGGGGTTGCAGTGCCCAAATATGTCTATAACACATGGTGCATCACAATGCCTAGGCCTCTTCCTTAACATGATAGCACCCTCAACCCTGTGGGGGGCCAACCAACCAGATGATGATGAAGAATAAGGTGTAATTTCTGCGGCTACCAATGACACTGCATAGAGCTCACTAGGATTAATGATCCATACAATTTTCCATAATTCAAATTCATAAAAAGCATATGATTTGATCCTCTAACCTACTTTCATCATGACATATTTGTTATAATGATGTGAATAGTATAGGGTTCATCTTCCACTCTCACAATATGTCACCTTTGTTGCCCTAGAATCCCCACTGTGACTTCCAACTAGGATGATAAATTGGCATCTTGCTTCTGAACTTGAACTTCTGTGATTCATCACGATTAGAGAAAAATCTCTTTCGGGTTAATCTCACATGATTTATTTGGTGTCCACATTTCAATGAATCCACGTGGACTACCTCACCACGGAGTCAGACGTAAAAGGGGGAGGTTACAACACTTGGACTTCTTGGGAGGCCACCCATCCCAAGCGCATTTAACTATGGAGTTCTTATGGGATCCGGTGCATTAACACTAGTATGATCACACTTGCAAGAAACATGCCCCCTCCCCTTCTTCAATGGTCACCACACAAAAATGGGGGAGGGTGCAACACTAGGACTTCTCCAGAGGTCGTCTTCAAGCGGGGTGCTATGCGACACAGGTTATGTTTCTAAACTTTGATTTTTCTTCACTTTTTGGACTACACCTAACAACATCTTCACTTATGTTTTTATTCCATATTAGTTATGTGTGAAATTACTTAACAAAATAGTACCAACATACCAAAATGAGACCAATCACAACAAATGTAATAATTCACTTCTTCATTATTAAATTTATGAAATTTTTACAATAGTGTACATGGGTAAGACTGCACTATCCAATCGTAGTCCTTTTTCGATTCTGCCAATGGCCTCAGTTGCAACAGGAAATGCTATCCACAACACATACTACGTTGCCCACAACTCCACCCAAATGCTACATGTTTCCATTGCCTCACCCTGTTGTCACTGTCGATGCCTCTAACCGTTGCAATTTCCCACTACGTTGTGCTTTCAACACTACGCACCCACTACCATTATATGTTGTCTGCCTATTACGTGCTATAATCTGAATGCGTTGCCGCTGTCTTGTGCCCAATGCACATTGCATTTGCATCACATTTCCGTCCTCTGTTCAGACCTTTGCACTCACGCCATAACTCGATCCCTCACACTCTGACTATGTTGGTTATTTTTTCTCTGTGGTTCGTTAATAATATTTTCTCCAGCCACAACCTCCAATATATAATGTTCCATCGAGTGATATTTCTCCATGGTTCGGGTTGCTTGGGGCATCTACCAACTAATCCAAACTTCCCACCAACTGTACAACCAATTCACTAATACTTATGTCGGCCTCATCACACTTCTTTCCCATCGTTCCAACTCACCTACCCATATGCTATTTGCTGCATGTCTCCACTCACCTATCCTTCCATCATACTTGGTCAGTCAAACCATGCCCAGGTGTGGGCACACTGCTTGGGTGTGCACCCCCAGTCATGTTTTACCTAGACGCATTTAACTAAATTTCTTGAAACCAATAATTGAACTTGCCCAACATATCACCTTTGACCTAACTCGGGCATGATCACCACATGCATTTAACCAAAACTGAGTCGAGTGGGCACCCATCATGCTCGTCGCTACGTCTGCATGCTTGTCACATACTCAGAAGAGCTCATACCTGCGACTCACCTCTACGACTCATGTACACCCGGTTGGGCATTCGAATCGAGGTCCTCACGTCCTCCCCACTACGAGTCATTGTCGTCCTTGAAAATCCTGTTGATTGTGCCATCCCTTCATTAAACTTTGCAATGTCCTTTTTCCATCTCCACAATGAATCCTCCATTTCCCAATCACTCTCCTCTACTGCATCCTTCCATTGAACGAAGAACTCCCTTTGTGCAACACTCTTGACACCTGTAGTCCTAAGATCCAAGATGTTATCCAAAATCAAGTTTGGTCTCTCCACAATCATGGCTGGTCCCCTCAGTGTTGTTGTCCTCTGAGGATGATATTCATAAAGTATACATCTCTTGAGATGATTAATATGGAACATAGGATGTTTAGAACACATGTGGTTTAGAAGCTCCAACTCATAAGCAACTTCACCTACTTGCTTCTTCACCCGAAATGGAACTTCATACTTCCTTGTCAAAGATCTCACAGTCCCTTTAGGTGGATGAAACTAATCTCCAGTGATGCTTAGAAAAACCATACACCCAACATCAAAGTGTGTGTCCTATCTATCCTTATTTACCCATTTATTCATCCTCCCTGCAACATCATGCAGGTGCACCCATGCTAACTCCAAAGACTCCTCCCATGCTGACAAGAATCTCTTCGAATGTCGACTCCTCAAAATACCCCTCCATAGCACAGTGTGTGGAGCAATTGGAATCTATCCATTAACCACCTCAAATAGAATATAACCAGTTGTGGAACTATGTTATAATTTGTAGCTAAACTAAGCCACATCGCAGAGTTCAGGCCAATTTTTCTGATCAACCCTCACATAATGTCTCAAGTAGTCCTCCAACAGTGTGTTAATTTTTTCAGTCTGCCCATCTATTTGTGGATGGTAACTCGAACTCTGCAACAACTCTTTCTCGACCAAATTGAACAAAGTGGTCCAAAATCTGCCTGTAAATCATGGATCTCGATCAGACATGATACTCAAAGGTACTCCCCAATACTTCACAATGTTCTTGAATAATAAATCAACATTATTCTTGGATCCACATGCTATCTTTGTTAGAATGAAGGCGACATACTTTGAAAAACGATTGACAATAACCATAATCCCATTATACCCCTGCAAATGGGGTAACTGAGTGATGAAGTCCATCGAAACACTCATCCAAGATCTCTCCAAAATCGAGAAAGGCTACAACAATCCTCCTTGTCTTTGGTTATTCGATTTGTCCTACTGAAAAATGAGGCACGTATGTACATACTCATCCACATCCTCTCTAGTCTTCACCCAGAAGTATCCCCTCTCTAATAATGCCAAACAACGATGCTGCCTTGGTTGGCCAATCCATGGAGAATCGTGGCACTCCTTTGAGAGGTGCCTCCTAATTCTAGATGACATCAGAATGTATAGTTGGTTCCAATAGAACAAGAGTCCATCTAGTAGGAAAAACTTCTGAGTCTTCCCCTCCTTTATTTGCTTCAGAATTCTCTTTACCTAAATATTGGTCTCCACACTAGCATGTAGTCTAATCTACATCTCATCGGTCATTTGAACCTGAATCTTAATATGCTCGACTCAGTCCTCTCCCTCCTCAAGTGCAACCAAGTGTCCCTTCTTGTTGAAGGCATCTAAAACTACATTGAGCTACCTGGCCTGTACTCAATAGTGATGTCAACTTTTTCCAAGAAGTTGATCAAGATTTTGGGGGAGGCCCCCAAGATCTAAAAAATTGAAATGGATCTTGGGGGAGGAGGCCCCCAAGATCTGAAAAATTGAAATTCCAGAAGAAAAAGAGGAGAATGGCCAATAAACAAAAACCACAAAGAATGTTTTTATTAAAATGGAGAATAAATGTAAGAGCTACATTGTGGTGAAAAAAACGTCCTTTTACAAATTGTGACTTGTTACTTATAGCCTTTTTGAGATACAATACCACGGGCCAATTCCATGGGTGGATGTCATAATACCACGGGTCAATTCCATGGGTGAATGAATACCGTGGGTGGATGTCACAATACCATGGGAAAATACCATGGGTGAATGAATACCATGGGTGTATGTCACAATACCATGGGTGAATGAATACCATGGGTGGATGCCACTTACAATACCTAGGTGGATAAATACCATGGGTGGATGCCACTTACAATACCATGGGTGGATTAATACCATGGGTTGATGCCATTTTCCATTCGGATCATTCCTCCCTCCTTAAGAAGCAATGGTCCCTATTGCGTGAAGTTCCCTCCTGCGAAGCCTTAGTTGAATATCAAAAGCCACCGAAGAGAAGGGGTTTATGTGGTTAACCCATAACCATCATGAACGAAGATCTGAGGATAGAGATACCCTATAATGCTTGTGACCAACTGTGATACAAACAATTTTCAACCTAGCAAATGGACTTCGATGAAGTGTGGGTTTTTGAATGACCCATAACCATGATGAATGAAAATATGAGGATAGAGATACCTTGTAATGCTTGTGACCAACTGTGATACTGTCATTGTGTGGCCTAGAAAATGGACTTCGATGAAGTGTGGGTTTGTGGATGACCCATAACCATGAAAAAAGAAGTTTTGAAGATAGATACCCTGTAATGCTTGTGACCAACTGTGATACTAACAATGTGCGGCCTAGCAAATGGACTTCGATGACAAGGATTTTGTGCAGTTGACCCATAACCATGATGTTGGTTGTTGATGAAGTAGTAGGTGCATATGTAGCCTGGGGTGGGAGGGCACATCTCCAAAGAACCCAAACCAAATGTTTCTATGCTGAAACTAATGAATGTGAAGTAGGTGCCTACTAAAGTGGGTGGGAGGGCACGTCTCCAAAGGGAACCCACTCTGAATGCTGCTCCAGAATTAAAATGGACATAACTTGGTCAATATAACTCAAAATATTTATTATAACCTGTTTTTGGAAATAGAATGACCATTTTGCATCTTCCCATGTGTTGGAAACCCTTATCTGGACACTCTAGAATCTTGGGTTCACACTGCAACTTTTCTGTCATCACAAAAGTTATGAAAAAAATAACTGATTTTAAATCAGCGATATCTATCAAATTCGAACTCTGATTCGACCCATTATTTTTTTTAGAATTGGGTGATTTTTCAAGAGGAGCTCATATCTACAATAATTGTTTTGAAATTGTACACAAGAACATCAAAAAATGATAGGAGATCTGCCGTCCACGAATTGTCGTCTAAATTTTTTTTCAATATAGCTGATTTTAAATCAACGACATCTCCCTCATTCGGACTCCATTTCAGCTAATTTTCTTTTTTGAGTTTGGGTATTTTTTTTGCAAATAATCCACCCATGGGAAAATACCATGGGTGAATGAATACCATGGGTGGATGTCACAATACCATGGGAAAATACCACGGGTGAATGAATACCATGGGTGGATAAATACCATGGGTGGATGGCACTTACAATACCATGGGTGGATGAATACCATGGGTTGATGCCATTTTCCATTTGGATCAGAAGTCCTACCAAAGAACCTGCTTTTTTGAAAGCTTCGATTATGATGCAAAATAACTCACTACAACGTTGTTAGTATTGAAAAAAAAAGAATTCCTAATCAAGTAATGCATCCATACTTGTAAGTAATGGATGATTGGATTGATCTCATTCTCATGAACTGGATACCGTCACTCTTTATCTTGCAAATTTCGAATCTCATATGCCACTGGATTCCCATCCTTCAAGAGTACTCCCCCAATCACAAAATAAGAAGCATCTATGTGCAACTCAAACAGTCTCTCGAAGTCAAGTAGCCTCAATATCGGTGTTGTAACCAACCACCTCTTCAAATCTTCAAATGATTCTTGGCACTTCTCTGTCCAATTCCATTGCTTATCCTTCTTCAAAATGTCTGTCAATGGTGAAGTCACCTTGAATTAGCCCTCCACAAAATTTTTCTCATAGTTGGTCATCCCCAAGAAGACTCTCATATCATGGCCATTCTTTGGCTTGGCCCAATCCTCGATCACCTGCACCTTGCTCGGCTTCATCCATATGTGACCTCGACCCACTATCTGTCTAAGGAACGAAATATTGGTTTGGGTGAACATACACTTTGACTTCTTCAAGTACAACTGGTTCTTCCTTAGTGCCTCAAATACCAAAACCAAGTGCTTCTTATGATCCTCCATGTTATCACTGAGTATCACTATGTCATCCAAGTATACAACCCTGCCAATCTACAATTCGAACCGGCACACCATTTTCCAATCCTGACACTTTAGCTCTCGAGTTCACTACCTTAATGTCCACATCCTTTTAAACAATCTGCAACACAACTTCCTTTGCTAGCCTTGTCGTCATAAATTGTTGAGTGGCACCTGTGTCCACCAAAGCTTGGACAGTTATGGCATGAATCTTCAATTCAGGAAACCCCAAACTGTGCAACCATCATTTCTTTTTTTCAAGAGTACCTACCTGCATACATATCTAGTCTCTATTGCATTTTATTTTATTGGCTTTGATACCATCTGTCATGCCCCTGAGTTGTTTCCACCATTCGAGGTGTCGTGCGACACCGACTAAGTTTCTATACTTAGATAATTTTTTCACTTTCCAGACTACACCTACCAACATATTTACTTGTCTTTTTCTTAATTATTAGTTATGTGTGGAGTTACATAACACAACAAAGCCGACATGTCAAAATGAGACGAAGCACAAAAAATGTAATAATTCAATTCTTCATTATTAAATTTATAAAATTTTTACAATAGTGTACATGGGCAAGACTACTGCTACCCAAGAACAATCCTTTGCCGATTCTGGCTGTGGCCTAGGCCACAATGGGCACAATTCCCATAACCTGTGCCACGCTGTGCACAACGCCACTCAAATGTTGCATGCTACCGCTACTTCACCCTGTTGTCGCTGCAACTGCCGTGTCTACAACTTCCCACCATGATGTGTGTTTAGCATTGTCCAGCTTGCTGTCATTGCATGGTGTTTGCCCACTATGTGCTTCACTTTGAATGTATTGCCACTGTTGTGTGCCCAACACATAGTGTGGGTGCATCACCTGTCCATCATTCAGATTTTCGTAGTCCATGCCATGACTTGGCTCCTCGTAATGTGACTGTGCCAGTTATGTTTTCTCTGTAGTTTTTTGATGATTTTCGCTCCACCCATGACCTCAATTGTATATGGTTCTTCTGAGTGGTATATTTCCATGGGTCATGTTGCTTGGGGAATCATCCCACCAAGCCGTCCTGCCCACCAAGTGTACACACACCCTTTCGCTAATAGTCATGTCAGCCTCGTCGCACTTCTTGCCCATCGTCACAACTCATCTACCTGTCTGCTATCCACTACAAGTCTCTGCCCTCCGGTCCTCCTATTGCACTTGGTAAGTTGACTCACGCTTAGGTGTGAGTGTTCTTTCTGGGTGTGCACCACTGGTCATGCATTACAATTGACATGTTTAACTGAACGTCGTGTCACCAATTGCTAAACTCGCCCATCGTGTCACCTTTAACTGAACTCGGGCATGCTTACTACACAAATTTAACCAAAACCGAGTTAGATGAGCACCCATCATGCCCACTATTATGTCTGTATTCCCATTGCATACTCAGGCGCACCCATACCTGCAACCCACCTCTATGACTTGTGTGCGCTTGGTTCGATGCTCCACTCGGGGTCCTAACATCACCCATCCCAGTACTATTCTAGCCCAAGCTCTCTTAACTATGGAGTTCTAATGGGATTTAATGCATTAACACTAGTATGATCGCACTCGCAAGGATCTCACCCCCTCCCCCTCTTCAAGGGAGACTGATGAGCCACAGGGAGTGCATGGGGCCCATCCACGACCCTCAATCTGAAGCAGTTCGACACGATGTCTTCTAATCTTCGCCTCATCTAGTGCAATGCCTTAGCCTCTTCCTCAACCTAGAAACATCTTCCGCCCCACTGGGGGCCAACCAACTAGAGCAAGCACGTGAATAAGAAAAAGGCGTAGAGCTCGTTGGGGGCTTTCTGAAGTTTTTCTGCATTCAAGACACTGAATTGGTACTTCCACCCTTGGGTGAGTCCATAACTGCTCTGTCCCATCTAGTGCCCGCCACCCATACAATAAGTGTCTACAAGAACTGAGAGGGTTGGTGAAACATTCGTACAGATCAATCATGCAGCGCTGCATGGACCACCTCATCATGGAGCCGCGCAAAAAAAGGGGGAGGGTGCAACACTAGGACTTCCTGGGAAGTCACCCATCCCAATACTACTATAGCCCAAATGTGTTAGCTATGAAATTATGATGGTATTTTGTGCTTTAACATGGGTATGATCGTACTCGCAAGGATCACACCCCCCCCCCCCCCGCCCCCTTCCATGGCCACTGCATAAAAAAGGGGCAGGGTGCAACACTAGGACTTTCCTGGAGGTCACCCATCCTAGTACTACTCTAGCCCAAACGTGCTTAACTGTGGAGTTCTAATGGGATCCGATGCATTACTGTTAGTATGATCACACCCACAAGGATCAAGCCCCCTCCCACTCTACAACAAGCACCACCGAGTTGCAAAAAAATGGGGGAGGGTGCAATGCTAGGATTTCCCGAGAGTCGCCATCCTAGGTCACCCATCCTAGTAATAACTTAGCCCAAGTGTGCTTAAATGTAGAGTTCTGATGGGATCCTCTACATTAACATTGGTATGATCGCACCTGCAAGGATCACCCCCCCTCCCCCTCTTTAGTGGGCACCACACAAAAAGGGGGGAGGGTGCAACTCGAGGACTTCCTAGGAGGTCACCCATCTGAAACGAATTTATTGTCATGATTTTATCCATCTTTCTGGGAGAACCTTATATTCTTAACTCTTGCTTTTTACTTGTTTATACTGCTAACTGTTGCATGCTATATCATGTAGATCTATTTGGAAGTCACTATTGGCTTCTCTTTGGCACAATTTAAACTATATTTCAAACTTGTTGATATTCCTGATCCCTCTGAGCTTGGATCTCATCTAGTACAATATTTCTTAACACAAATCACAATTCTAGAAAATACCTCTTGTCACATGATTTGCTTCATTCTTCCATTACTTCCATTTACTTTCTAGAACCTAGGAAGCTTTTAGTATGTACCTTCAATCCTAACTAGGAGATCATGGAAGAATAATTACAACCAAGAAAACGATGCAAAAAAAAGACTAACTGATAATAAAACAACAACAAAACAAAGAAGAGAGATACAAAATACTTATCTTTTGAGGATTACACAAAATTTCAACTCCCTCTTGATCTTAGCCTCTTTTAATCCATCTTGCATGTTTGATATCCTTGCCTTCATTATCATCATAATGTCATTCCTTCCTTGCATGATCTAGGGTTTCTTCCTTTCAATTGAAATGTCTAGCTATGATTTTATGTCAAAACCCTAGACCTTCATTATCCTTTGCAATTAAACTTGGGTTCACAAACCCTAATTTTACAATATTGTTTTTACGCCTTTTGCAAGGTCCGTCGAACTTTGCAAATTCTTTTTTCTAAATGTACAAGTAAAATATATAGATTTTCATGCTTTAGAACCAGAGATATTCCATGTTGATGTTTTTCAAGGATCTTCCAATAAGTTGTCTTCATCAAGAGAGGTCATATGACATACCTTCTTGATCGAAACAAAGAAATAATCTTAGAAATGTTCTCTCCAAAAGAATAAAACCCTAGTTCAAAAATGTTGCAAAAAACCCTAACGACATATATATCCAAGCTTCAAAAGTATTTTTTCTCATGATAAAATTATGAGGCTATCAATATTTTAGTAGTAATATCTTTTACTGACTGCTTTATATCATACCATATTGAATCTAGGTGTACCCTTTTACTACAACACACATCTGACTATCAAATAATAGTATTGTTATGCAAAATTTACAACTACAAACATAAGTATCTTCACTAGACCTAGTGGACTGGTATAGAACAACATAATGAAAAGAATATAAATTTACCCTTAGATAATTTGAAGAAATGAAAGAGGTTTACTTGGAATCTGCCACAAGCTCTTCTCTCCTCTTGGCTTGTAAGCTCCAATCATAGCTCTGATTACTATAATTACAACTTGCGCATACAATAAACATGAGACAAAGATATACAACATATATGTAGCATTATCCAATTACTCTATTCAATGGATCAATAAAGAATTTAAATATATGAATGTAAACATAGCATAACACATATAGGAAAACAATATACTCTTTGTATTAATATGAATAAGAGAGAGTTTACAACCAATAATAGTAGCTGTTCTTGTAGATATCTCCCCAATTCGACTTGTCCTTCCTTGTCACAAAGAACATGTCAATGTCACCCTAATGCATGAAGATAATGACTCTCTTAGATTCAAGGTAGTAGTATGAGGGCATGAACACTCTCCAAAATCCAACCCAAACCTTATGGGAGGAAGTAAATATATGGGAAAGTGTGGTAGTTTAGGAATTCTTATCCATTTACCAATCTAGGCTTGAGATCCACTTAAGAGTGGATGATGGACTCAAGGGATAAGAGGCTAAATCTCCAAGGTAGGATTAGATAGAGTTTGAACTTATTATCCAAGGTAAATGGTTAAAGCAACCCTTTGAAGCTTCTAGAAGAGGAAGCTTCAAGATTATTTTAACTTTCCAAAATTTCTAGAATCAATGCACCCCCAACAAGGGACAACTTGCTACTAATAAGCATTGGTGTAGAATGGAGCAACCTACTACTAAACGCAGGTCCTAAAGGGCTTGGGTGTGTTGGGGCTTAAAATAAATGATTTGAGTCAGTCAGACTCAAAAACTCGGGGATTTGGAAGAGTCATTATTAGGGCTTTGTGTAGGGATGACGACAAGGTGTTCACATAACTAGATTGATTTGGTTTGCAGGCCTATTGATCAGATGCGAAAAAATGGCCTATAACAGATTTCCCCCTAAAGCACAACATTAGAAACATTAGTGGATGACTGAAGTGCTTTACGTTGTGACAATTATTGATTAAGAACAACTGGTCAAGGCCATCATCTGTTACAGTACATTTCATTATGATATCTCTACTAAGGGAGGCATACCCATGCTCAACACATAGGCTAACATTATATGTACAATTGATCTAGGAGGATCCTGGAGGATTGATCCAAGTGGATCTTTAGAAAAGTACGAGTGGCATGGTAAAAGGCTCAAAACTCAAAGTGGCAAAACCTAGATAAAACTAGCATTGAATCAAAGTGCTCATCATCTTGATTCCAATGATGTGAACGATACTCAAATCTGAGTTCATATGAAGAAGTTAGAGCAAGTCAAAGTTAAAGTTTGACTTGTATAGGTGCCAGGAGGAGATGACGTGGCAAAAGTCTCAGCGAATGGGGGAGCGCCAAATTTCAGGCTACCATTGGTCCTACATATCACATATCATAGCAAGGAGATGAAGCGGCTTAAGGGAAAATCAGCCCTAGGAAAGATGTGATGTGATAATTGCATATCGCACTCGCAAAAAGATAAAGTGGTTAAGAATCGGCCCCGACAGGATCCCGGTTGCAATTGCAATATCACACATCACGGATTGGAGGAACAAGTGCTAAGGATTGGCCCCCGGTAGAGCCTAGTTGCAATGCAATATATCACATATTGCAATTGTAGAAGGGCTAGTGGATACGAAGTAGCCTCGACAGTAATCGTCAATTTATATTTGCGAAATGACTACTGGACACGATGTTTTATACATTGAGATTTATAATTCTGATGGGTCCCTATTGTCATAGAATGCAAGTTGGGTTGATATGACAATGATTTAAGCATTGATTGCAATTGTGATGGGGTCCTTGGATGCGATATGTTATATATTATGTTGTATAATCGCAGTGGGTCCGCTGTATCACCGTTTGCGTGATATAAGCGCTGGTCTATAAACCGATTACAAAGAACCGTCGATAGCATCAATCACCGATTTTAACACACAGTCAAAGAGGTGTTGTGCCATATTAAAATGGGTTTCACCATACTTGTAAAGGTTTGTTGAATGTATCATTTAGGCCTGAGATCCTTGGTCTTAAGATAATCCTAGCTGCCTAACTTGGCCTATGGTTAGAACTGCCCAGGAGTTGAGGAATTATCGCCATGCTTGTATAAAAGACCCTTTTATGTTGGAAGAAGAGGAGAGGACTGACTGATTAATTCCGAATCCATTGTATAATAGACCCTGACCCTGGTAGTAGGTCGAGACCTTGCCTTGAGTAGCAGGGAGGTTCCGAGAAGTTGCAGAAGGCCAAATTATCCAAATTGGGGGCTTGGATAGTCGTTTTTGCACGAGTTTTTGCAAGGAGTTAAATGGTACTGTTTGTTTTAGAAGCTGGGCTCTCAATTCTTTGTCCATATTCTAGTTTGGAGGTATAAGGATTGTAAAGACTGCCGCTTGTACTTTTATCTCTTTTTTTATGCCACTTAGTGAATGAAAGCCTTCCCACTATTGAGCAGGGCCCAGAGATGTTGTCCAAATTGGACGAACTCTGTAATCAAATCATTGTGTCATGGTTTTCATGTTCTTCTGGTTATTTCAGCATTGTTTATGTGTTTTAAGTTCTATGGTTAATAATCTTTGTTTTATGTAATTATGATGCATTTGTAAGTAAAAGATCTTAGATCAAGTTTGGTATTAGAGTAGGTCTTTGTAGATGCAAATTGTAAGAGTTTATGCTAACCCATAACAAGATGTGGAAAGGAGAAGGAATGCTTAATTCCTTTGATCCTAAAGTAGGACATTCATAGAGAAGAAGAAACATGGCCAATGAAGAAGCTCGTTGGGAATAGGAGCATAATTTCCGCAAGGTATTCCACAATATGGTAGGAAAAGTGGAAAAGCTATTCGTAGAGTATGAGAAGGAACTTGCGCATGAGAAGAAGGATGCCGATGAACATCGATCAATAAATTAGGAAGGTCATGGAGAAGAGACTCCTCCCTCTCCTTATTCAAGTGATAGTTCTCATCACTCTCATCAAGATTCCAATCATACATCTAATAAACCGTACTTCAAGTTAGATGTAAAGTTTGACCTGCCCATGTATAATGGAGAGTGTAGTGCAGAAAAAATTAATAATTGGATAAGACAAATAGAAGTTTACTTTCAGATCCAATAGATCGAAGAAGATGAGGTGAAAGACTAGTTAGCATATCTTTAGATGAGCAACACTACTCTCGTTTGGTGGGAGAGTAAGTTGCCGAAAGGCAACACAAAGTCAGGTAACCTTCTGTCCTCTTGGTATAGTTTTATTTCTACATTGAAAGACCAATTTTACCCTTTGGGTTATAAACAAAAGGAACTTATGGAATGTCAATATCTAAGGCAAGGTAAAGGCCAGAATGTGCAAATCTTCACTGAAGAATTTCAGAAGCAAGCATTGAATTTGGGCATCTCATTAGATTCATCCGAGACTATAACTAAGTATGTTGGTGCATTACATAGTTACATAAGACACTCATTGTTACTGTTTGAGCCTACTACCATTGATGTGGCTAGCATAAATGATACTCATCTTGAAAGTTGAGGCAAGAATGACAAAGATTATCAAGCTAAGAAAACACTTGATCAAGCCAAGAAAACAGTGTTCAAACCTTAACATGGCAAATTCTAGAAGAAAGGAAAGGGGAAGGATAAGAATACTGTCACAGCCAGGAAAGGGGATGAAGCAACACCGTCTTGCACTCATTGCAAGAAATATGGTCATGACGAGGACCACTATTCGAAGCTGCATTTAGAGCTAAGACCAAAGAGATTCAGTGGAAAACAGAAGCAAAATATAGTGGCAACAACGTAGGACCTTGGATCAGATTCCGGCGATGAGACATTGATCACAACCGTGGGCGCAAAAGGTACTCTTTCTGTTAGTGATAATTCTGATTCCATTGCAAGTAATAGTTATTTGAATGAGCTTGTAAGTAATGAGAGAAAGAGAATTGAGTTATTCCACATTATGGTTATTATAAAACACACAAAGGTGGAAACTCTGTTCGATTTAGGTTCCCAAGAAAACTTAATCTTAGGGTTCTTAGTTAAAAAGTTAGGCCTCGAAACGAAGCCTCATCCAAGTCCATACCCGCTTGGTTGGGTAAGCGATAAAGAAAAGATACAGGTAACCAAGCATTGTAGGGCCATATTTGTAATTGCTTCTAAATTATTTGATGAGGTAGAGTTAGATGTTCTACCTTTGGACATCTGTGGAATCATCTTGGGAAGTCCGTATTTATATGACAAAAAAGTGGTTTTCTTTCGGCATGAGAAAAATACCATCTCACGAAGGATGGGGTAGAATATATAGTCAGATATCATCATACAAAAGTTAATGCTAGCATTGTAAGTGTAGGATAGGTTAAACAATTGGTTAATTCCAACAAAGGGTGCATGCTCATGATAGTGAGAGCGAAAGAGGCCGAGATGGCTGGTACTTTCAAAAGTTGTAATCCAGATCATAAGAAAAAATTGTTTGAAATTATTTATGATTATGATGGATTGCTTCAGGAATCGAGAGGATTTCCCCCGAAATGGGAAATCCAACATGAGATCCATTTACAACAGGATTCTCCTTTATCAAATGTTGGCATGTACAAGAGGATTCTATCGAGATGGAGGAGATCAAGAAATAGGTGAGGGAACTGTTAAATCAAGGGGTCGTCAGACTAAGTTCTTCTCTGTGTAGCTCACCAATCATGTTGGTGCCAAAGAAATATGACACATTGATAATGTGCGTAGACTATAGGGCGCTAAAAAAAATTATAGTGAAGAATCGATACCCTCTCCATCACATTGATGACTTGTTAGATTATTTGAAAAATGTTGTTTATTTTACAAAACTAGATTTACGAAGTGGATATCACCAGGTTAGAATTGCAAAGCAAGACGTTTGGAAGACCGTTTTCAAAACCAAACAAGGGAATTTATTCGAATGGATGGTGATGCCATTCATACTGCGAAATGGCCCAACCACATTTATGAAGGTAATGAATGATCTATTTAGGCCTTTTCTTGATCAATTTTTCCTTGTATATCTGGATAATATTCTTGTTTGTAGTAGGACATGGGATGAACATATATGTCATGTGAACAAAGTTCTTGGTGTTCTGAAAAATGAAAAGTTGTATGTGAAACTATCAAAGTGTGAGTTTGGGAAGACCTCTTTGGTCTATTTAGGCCACATAGTCAGTAATGGGAATGTTGGCTATGTGGGGCCTAACCTAGGTTTAGTAGTGAGTTTAGCCAAGCAAATCTCGGTACTACTGGCCCTTTAGGCGACAGTGCATGGAGCGTAGACTGAGATATCACTCAAAGTAGTAGGGGAGGGTGTTAGAACCAGGTTTCCACACCTTAGAGTTGTCTTGATGAGGGTTCTAGAGGTTCACAATCCTAATCTGTGCACTGCACTACTCTGCACATCTTTGTATTCTTCACAACCCATGTGCCCTTTGTGAATATCTTGTTATTCTGCTCCAATCCTTACTGCGCTATTATATTATTTCTTAGTTTAGACAGGCCCAATATTCTTATTACTTGTTCAACTTTCATATTAGCGTGCATACTTAAAAGCAATATAAATGCGTAAAGATAACTAGAACATGGAAATACAGATCTACAAAAAGATGCACAATATTCTGAATCATCTTATATTTATTAATACTCAAGTTCAGTTATAGACTCAACTCCGCCCTATGCACTGAGCTGTAGGGGTCCGCGCACTTAGCTGCGGACTATACTAGGCCTCTGTGCACTCAGCTGCAGAGCCTCTACCTGTCACTACAACCTAATACCTTTAGATCTACTTCTAACTTCTAACCATGCCTTCACATCTGTCTATTACTTCTCGAAAATCTAAGACTCCCTTTACACTTAGAGCCTTGCTCTATTTATACAATTCCATGGTCTGGACCATGGGTAGGCCGACACACTTTACATTAAATTACATTATCTTAGGGCAGAAAACCCTAGGCTCTTGCACTCTACGCTCGCATTTCGTAGGGTATTTACATTACACTTGACCAAAATTCGAGCTTCAAGCCCTAAAAACATGCTATGGGGGTATCCGCTACCCAACAAGCCCCCAACACAATCATCGTGACTCATCCTAAGTCACTCTGCTGGTGTGGTGATCTTTGTGCGAAGTCCATGCAACAGGTCTCGCATAGCTTGGGCATCTGCAGGACATTGTTTTGCCACCTATTGTACTTGTTACACGCGTATCTCTGAACTTTCGTGAGCAGGGTCGCATTCTTGTCCAACCGTATACAGTTCCTACATCTATGCCAGCTTCCTTCAATGGTAGCTGTGATTGTGAATGCTTCATCGATCCATGGCTAGATGTGTGCTTTAAGCAGGGCTTCCTCTTGGTGTGCAGTATCTAATCGGTCCTTCAGTGCCCTTGCCTGCTGTAGTCTGGCGAGTCGTTGAGTAAGGGAAACCGTCTCCATGGTGCCCTAGACACTGTCGTACTCCTACTGCAACTCATGCTCTTCTGTCTCTAGGCGGTGTAGGTTCAGGTCTTCCTACAGATGTGTAAGTATGGTTAGTGCTTGCTCCAACATCCCGGTGCACCGCTGTGTCACTTGGCCAATTTGTTCCAACCCCATCTGGATAGCACGGGCATATTGCTATTGGCTTATTGGGACTTGACCCAAGTTCAGAAGAGTTATTAGCCAAAGAAATCCTGCAACTAGGTCTCACCTGAGGTAGCAGGGGAGGGTGTTGGAACTAGGTTTACGCACCCTTGGGATGTCTTGATGTGGTCTGGAGGGGTTGCGAACCGTTTTGTGGCCTCGTGCCACTCTATACTAGTATCAGGCTTCTGCGCAAGTGTAATTTCTTATTTAATGAACTTATTATAGATCTGATATTCTTGTACAGTACTTAAGCAAACATTTAATCATAAAACCTAGTGTGCACAATTATAAAAAGATATAAATTCATATAACAAATGCATAAACTAGAATACAACAGATCTGCGATATTTTAGAAACAACTTATCTTTATTAATATCTTCTTTCTAGTACAACCTTCTTTCTACCTTGCACACACAACTACAGGGGTCTACGCACACAGCTGTTGACTCTATCAGGCCTCCGCACACATAGTTGCGGAGCCTCTATCTACCCACTGACACCTTTTACTCAAACTTACAAATGCAGAACTCTGACTACTTTCACCAACCCATAATACATTGGATCCAATTTAGAACAAAAAACTGCCTTCTACCCTTAGAGCCTCGCTCTATTTATACATTCCCATGGTCCACGAACAATGGGCAGACTGACCTACTTCCTATTATTCTATATTATTTTTGGGTGGACAACCCCTTGACTTAACCTATGTAGATTTTTCTCTACAAATCAGCTAGCTCGCTGATATGATGTAGAAATTTCACTTGCAGATCCAACTGATATATGCAATGTGCTAAAGCATAATACTAGATCTACATCTACCATAAACTTAGCAAAAGCTTAATTGAACATGAGCAACATCAAGCATGAACATATATAACTGAGAATGAGAAGTAATCAACCATAACAAAGAAGATATAACCTGGGGAAAGCACCAGCCTAAAACCCCATCTCTGTATTATCAATCAAGTGGAAATCCTCAACAACATACAAAAAGAATCAGCTCAAAAGCTATCCTGCTCTCTCTGTAGTCTGATGATGTAGTTCATGGACTACCTATGCCTATATATATAGGCTGCACAAGTCCTCCAAGCTATTTCCTTGCGCAGTTTTGATTGGGGTCCAATGTCATAACATGTGTGAATTGGCCACATCATACCTTCTGTAACCTCAAGTCCAATTACACAATCCATAAGGAATAATATTTCTTCTGCATGCAAGGAATATTCACCAATGAATATCCTAGCAACTGATAGTACACTGTCCTTCCATCTAATCTCAACTGGGTCTCTATCTGAACTGACATGCATGAGTTATCCATGAGTGAATCTTCAGTTATCTGAAAATACCAGTTGTTACATGCATGAAAGAATTAACAAACTAAATCTCATTAATTTAACAACTTTTTAAATTAATCTAACTGGATTTGACTTAGTTAACTAAGCCAACTAATTACAACTCATAATTAAAACTCATCCTCATCCTTTAACTAATGGTTAAATCCCTCAATCAAAGGATAAAATGTTGTATGTCCTCACATAGACTTCAAGTTCATAATTCCTTAACTAATTAACTCAAACTAAATTAATTAATTAATTTACAAACTGCTATTAATATCAAATTTGAATTTTACTTCCTATTTCTAGTCCAGGGACTAACTAAAATAGGAATCCACACTGAACTGTTAAAAATAGAACTTCTATTTTTAGCACTTCCATTTTTCATTCCCTATTTCCTAATCCAATACTGATACCCAAACTGCTATTTTTAGCACTTCTATTTTTAGCAATTTCTTGTTGCCATTTTTCAACAACCTATTACATTTCACGCTCTGTGCATTTTGGATATTTACAATATTATTTCCCAAACTTCTAGGCTTTAAGCCCCAAAACCGTTATGTGGGGCCTCCACTACCCAAGAAATGCTCTCTGACTTCTGGGGGTGTGGAGGGCTACGCCTTCAATCGCAGCTCAGCGATTTGTAGATTCAACTCCAACTAAACCTTTGATGTTTCTTCCCAGGCCTCGTGGACTCCGACTGCCAATCTATGAACCTGCTCTGCTGCTGGTAGCTCTGCTAGCATGGCCAACTCTAGAACTCTCTTAAATGCATCCTCTATGGCTTGATCCAATCCACTAGCCTGTGCAACCAATGCATCCCTCTGGGTGATGAGCTAGTCCATGTGGACTTTCTGCTCATGGAGGACCTGGATCGCTCAGCCTTCCTAGGCGTGGATTTCAGCGATGACCCCATCCTATAGTTGGTACAATATTTCACATGGCAGGGCAGCCAAGTTCAAGCCGACACCTTTCATGCTGCTCATCGCAACCCAATCATCCTTGCTTGCTATTGCTAACATGCCTTCGGGAAAGATGAAGGTGTTGCCCATACGGGCGCGCAATGGCTTTTTGGCCTTAGTGGTTCCTGCTGACATACTGGGCCATTATGCTTGTTTGGGGGTGTTGTACCTATAAACCTTGTAGCTGCATGCTGAGCGCCCCCAATGTAATGTTGTGCTCCATCTGCAATCCCTGGAGCGCACCCTTCGCAACTTCCTGAATCGTTTTGTTGATATCCAATAGATCTCCTTCTGTGAGTGTGATTGGGTCATCACACGTCTTTGTGGCTTTCCCTTTCTTCCTGGGGAAAATTTTCTTTGGGTTATGTGGCCGCTTGAGTTGTGTTGATGTCGTACTAGGGTCTGCACAGTCCTCCTCCTTGTCCACTTCCCCGAGGACATCTCTTGGCCTTCCTACGCCTCTCTGGTTGGCGCGGTTGTGGTCTTTATCATCTGTGATGCTACTGCTATATCAACCATCTTCTATTGTGTGGCTGCTTCTTGTTCCTAGCACTTCTTCTCAGCTAGCTACATGAGGCACAACTTGGTCTCCTTCTTTCATTCCTGAGCTACAACCTTCTCCATTTCTGCGAAGTCCGGGGTGTGCCACTCTAGAGGCCATGACTCCATCACTGCGAATATCACATCATCCGTTGCAATGAATGGAATCTTCACCCATTTTCATAATGGATCTTTGTGCACCCAGATATACAGGTTATGCATATCTGCCTTGAATCCTGCTGTGCTTTGCAAGTTTTTATGAATAGTAGGGGACAAGTGCAGCTTGCGGTTGATCCATGTTCAGATGCTCGCCTCTACGAACACCCATAACACCTTTATCTCACAAATATGCATCTTTTGTAGCCTAGAGTGAGGTGTACCTCGTGGCTTCGAGTAGGTCACCCTCAGTAGTGGGAAACTAGCTATTCACCGACAGCTCCCCTGCAACCAACATGATGGATAAGAGCAACCACGCATAGTGGAAGGTCTTACCCTGCTCCTGGGCCTCCCTATAGTTTGTCAAGAACTCGTCACAGAGGAACTGCGCCCAGTTGAACTAGACCCCCTCTACGCATTGCTCTGCCAACGCAATCACAAACCCTGGTACTTCGTTGGCACAACATTTCCTCATTAGCTTGCTGGCTAGCAGTTGGGTGGCTACGCACACCCCTTGGTCTTTAATACTTGCTATTGTGTACCCCTGCTTTCTCTTTTCTAGTTTATACTTTGCGTTCATAGCTTCTACGAGGGCTAAGTCATTGCTTTTTCCTACTATGGCCGCGAGGTCATTTCCTTTGACTGGCATCAAGAAATTCAGTGTATCAGATTGGCCGTGATGGGAATCGGCTCCTCCCGCCAGAGATACCCATCATGCACTAGGCACAACAACAGCCTAATGACAAAAATGGTGATGGACGCATGGTGGTAGTGGGGTATCCATCCCAGATGGAGTAACCTAGCCTTCTCCACACCGCGTAACCATTTCTGCTTTATTAACTTCTCCGTGGCCAACTGTGGGAACTTCTTGCTATCCACGAGGTCCCAATCTTTGAACTTCATAGTAGGTGTTTGTCCCAAGGGCAGAAATTCAAACCTTATATCATTAGAGAGGAGCAACATTTGGAGCGCACTCTTCGTGGCCTCTAGGTCCTTCGGTACCTTGGCTCTCCCCTTCCACGGGGGGATGTAGGGAGGTAACTTTGTCGTAGAATGATTTTGGGAGACATCATCCACCACATCATCTTGCACCTCAATTTGGGTGATCAGGGCCTGCAAGCCTTCCTCCTCCTCCGATGTTTCAATGGTGATGGATTTTCCTTTCTCTGCCATTGACAATTTGCCAAATCGTGGGTTTCTTGGGGATACATGAATTGGCCCCATCGTTTTCTTATCTTTCTGTCGCCACAGTGTGCATGGTGAATTTGGAACTTCAGGCACAATTGCCACCTCTCCAGGCTCCTCATGGGCCATACCAAGCTCTGCGGTAACTTTCGCGAATCACACTCTTGTTCTAGCAGCTGTCGTTGTGTCTATCCTTAGGATGGTAAGAGTACACATCGCTCAATGTTCTGTACTTGTTCAATTCTCAAACAATCAAGTGTTTCCTTGGAGCTAGCCCTGGGGGTTTTATAGCTTCCTTTGAATTTGAATTCAACCCTTCTGTTATAGACATATTTGGGCACTTCAGCCCCAATCTTATATGTCGATAAACTAAGGCTCTTCAACCCCTAAAAGTGTTGTTTCATACCCTAAAAGATCATGGTCATCTGATTACATCATTCCCCAAAAGTTCCACCTAAAAAACCATCTAGAATTGGCCCAAACTGGACCATACTGAATGCTCCACTATCAGGGTGCGATCCATACTAAATTCTACACTATCCAGGTGTGATGCATACTAATTTTTCCTTTAGTAGGGTGCAATGGGCGAGGATGGACAAATGTCTGAGACAGATTGCTAAGTGGATGCCCAAGGAATCCTCTAGAAACTTCTCCTATGACACTTGCCTCTCTAAATTCGCCCAGGGATGAGTAAGAGATCCAAGAAATCTCTAAGTGGAACCAAATGCAACAAGTGGAATGACACTAATCAAAACCCTAGAGATGACTCACACCCTTGCACACATCTATAAATGGATCCCTCATCTAAGAGATCTAGAGGCTGGAATATTGTGAATTGCAAGGAAGTGCTGATAGTTTGTGTCTAAGACAAGAGCATAGTATTGTTGGTGTGATTTTCTATTTCATGAGGTGAAGATGGCTTGATGCTGGATAAGACAACTGGGTTGTAATTCTCCCTTCTATTTAATAAAGTTCTTCAAGTTTTCTTCCATATAATTGTGCACTTGTGAATGTTATTGTTTGTGAATGCCAATGTATGTTCATTATATATTTGATTTTGTAGTGTTTATGTTGCAATAGATCAAAAAGCTTTGATGGTTCTTTGCTACTGTGTTTCTACAGGTACTCTTCAAGCGGGATAAGTACGGAGAGGAGTTGCGAGATTTGTCAAGGGGGGGAAGATCGAGCAAAGGATTAAGTGAAACTTCCAGGTTGGTCCTCTCATCCTTCTCTTATCTATTGTGCATAGAAGAAATCATTGAATTACTTTGAGGGTAGCTACCAAACGTAAAGGGCTAGTCGATCGAAAAGACATTAGTTTTCCTAGAAACAATGGACAAACACAACTGAAAATATAAGTTTCCCTATAGGTTATGTGATTGGTCTGAGACACCATTCACCTTTTTCTATTCTATGGATGAAGCCAAGAAAGTGTATTGTCTATTCTACGAACAAAACCATCCTACCCTATGAGTTCCCCTGTTGGTTATGTGATTGGTCTGATACACCATTCACCTTTGTCTATTCTGCGAACGAAGCCAAGGAAGTGTTTTATCTATTCTGCGGAAAAAACCATCCTACATAACCATAGTAGTTCCCATCTGGTTATAGAATACTCTCATTTTCACGATGCTGGGGGCATGCAAACCTTTTCTCAATTTCATTTTCTAGCTTTTTAAGCCCTTTAGCTTCTTAGTTTTGTCGTTTCTAGATTTTTCTTTTCTAGTTTTTTTAGTTTTGTCAATTCTAGCTTTCATAAAAAAGAAAAACTAAAAACTGACCATATGTTATCCATGGTTCAAGCTCATTAAAAAATGAACCTACCACTGAGCATATGTTATCCCATGGTTCAAGCTCATTAAAAAATGAACCTACTACTGAGCATAGTTCCCCCACGGTTCAAGCTCATTAAAAAATGAACCCATATTGGGTAATTAACCTTTGTGATTGCCATGACTATCAGCCTTTTTAGCCTTGGTTGTGTACCACCCATTTTTGTGGTCGGTAAATCCCCTCTGTGGACAGAGGCAATCCCACTAGCCCGACAGGGGTCTAGAAACAATCATACACGCTACATGCAAGTTCCTAATTGCATAATTTAAAGGTTGGTCAGAAATACCTACTTGGAATCCAACGCTATTTGTCATGGAAGAAACGTCGCTCCTGTCCTTTAGCTTTGGCCGGTCACTATCCTTACGTTCCACGCATGGACACCTGCACAAACAAAGAACAATCCAAAACAAGTGTAAAATCCAATATTATACAATTATATATCAGTCAAGCAAGATATAACTCAAATATTATCAGAAGAATACGTGAGTGGAACCATAATAACAGTCGTTCATTATGCAATAGAGGAAGAGAAGAATTACAACCAATAAAGGCTTGACACTGCAAATCTCCTCCAACTGGGTCAGTAGTTAAACATGCCTTGCAAAGTCACTTCCTCTCTCAACATTCCAGCAGCATAACTTCTCTCTCAGCTCTTACTACCAATCTAGCATAATCTCAGCTTACTTTAGCTCTTGTACAAAACTCAAAACTTCAACACTAGCCGGTTGAATGCAGGGTGACAGTTATTTATAGATGGAAGAGATGGAAGTATTCATCGTATCCGGACACCTACTGAAGATTTGGTATTGTCCTAGAATAGCCTTTGGACTGAGTTGTCATGGATGAAAAAGACGACACTCGATCATATCCATGGGATTTTTTCCCCAGAGAACTGCATGAGTAATGGAGGAAAAAACACTTCAGTGCACATTGGCCAAACATCATGACTAATTTTGTGTGGCGCGGGCTTTGTTCTGTGACAGCGTGTCCATGGGCGCGCCCTCTTTGGAGGAACTGAGCCATTGGCGTGGATTAGACACTGTGGACCCGCGCTAATGAAAAAAGGGCATTTTTTAGGGTTGATCTTCAAAAGGTGTCTTCAGGAATATTGAAGTTCATACTTAGGAGACTCCAATGCAAGTGTTTTCAAGTTATGTCACTGGTCACAGGTCCGTAAATGTGTCCTCTAGTGTGTGACAGTGGGGGTAATAAGGACAGTGACCAACGGTGACAAATTACTGCGTAACAGATGCCCCCTAAAGCATGAGCCTCGAGAGAGAGAGAGGTGAAGTGCTTTACAAGATCATATCCAACTGACGCCGAGAATCTGCATGGAGAGATACAGGATGATAGTTCAAGTACATGATATATGTGGTATGGACGCAGCCATCCATTGACAGAGTACATAATAATCAAGATCCGTAGTATGGACGCAGCCATCTAGTTGGGATCGATGAATAGACTCAGGTATGGTCGCAGCCATCTAGTGAAAAGAGTCATGTATCAAAATCATGCTTGGATTACAATAGACACAATCCAGGGTCTTGTGCTCCACCTCGACCCGAACACAAGTACAAGTTCAAGCATGCAAAAATGTAAGCTGAAGTCGAACATGCATGAACATCGTCTGATTACCAGCCAATAATGAAAGCTGTTAACATGCATGAGAGGTACCACCAGTAATGACAATGGTCCTCAAGGTACTATAGGCACAATCTACGGTGTGTGAATGAATGAGTCGATGTCGAACACCCGTAGAGTTATCCGATCGGAGGTCAATGACGAAAACCTCGCGTCGAATACGAAGAACCTGCCATTGAAGCATGCAGGCTCCAAGGTACCATAAGGGAGTCTCTAGGTCACTTTCTTGGATAATGAGCTGAAGTCGACAGGAAGTGATCTTCGTCGAAGGTGGGCCATAATGTTTCCCACATCATCGACACGAGACGGGAAGAGACAATATTGTGAATTTAAGATTTATGAACTATCAGACAGAGGTGGTTTCTTTCAGAGGTCAACTTCTCTTGAATATATCGGTGACACGACAGTGGAGTTGGCAGTATTTGACATCAATGGATCAGAGGTCATGATGACGAGGCAATGAACAGATGAGAGGTCAAATAGGATTACCCAAACCCACGGAGGCAAGTGACCGATTAGATGAGATATCCCCACCTCGACACAAAAGTAGAGAAGTGCCATGTTCAAGAGCGACATACTGTCGACACGACAATGATTATGGTTCCAAAATTTTCTTTTTTCCCCCACCATTTCTGGTGAGTACCCCAATTATTTTTAACAAGCTTGATGGGGATATCATATGCTTGTTGTATAAGTTCGACCTTCGGTCGAATCCAACCTAGTAACAGTTTAACGAGCCCTAGGGAGGAGAAGCTCGAGTCTCGTCATGATGACGAGTCCAATGTCGTCAGGGTTTAACGAGTCCGACACAGGTAAAACTCGGAGTCTTTTTCATGTTTAGAGAGTTTGAAAAAGACATGGAAAAGAAAACTCCAGAGGTCCTTTTTCGTAAGGTTGTGTCTCTCGGGCTCGAAAAAGTGTAAAATGATGCCCGAAAGAACCGCCCGATCATTACGACCGAGGAGTACTTTTCATGGATAGTGATTTCGACCTGAAAAAGTAGAAAAGGGATCAAAATCACGTCATTTCGTAACCGTTAACGAGTTTGAAACGACAAAAACCCGGTAATCTTTTTATAGTTTAGCAGTCGATAAAAGAACTTAAAACGACCGCCCCTTAGTAACCTTTAACGAGCCAAGAGGGATAACTCGGCGATCTTCTCCTCTTTAAAAGGTCAGGAAAAGAGCTGAAAGCAAACCATAAGTAACATTTTCTTATGTTTTACCGAGCTTGAAAAAGTTAAAAAGAAGCTCGTTTGAGTTGCACCAAACCCTGTCATCATTCAAAAACAGCGTAAAACCCATTTTGACATGAAAATATCCTAAAAATACTCAAAAATATCATTTCTAATGTATTTTTAGGTCAAAATAGTGTTATAAATAGTAAAATAGTAAAAAATAAATTTACTTTTCACTTTTACCTTGTGAGTTCACTGTTGGAGGGTTTTTGGTGCAAAGTTCAGCTGCTGATTGCGATCGATCCAGGAGAGTATTCGAGTCGCCGTCTGCAATAGGTAAGAGGCCTCATCTCTAGCTTTGTTTTCATTCCATTTTTCAAGTTTTTTGTCCATATTTAAGCTCCCTGCAAGGGGATTTGCAAATTTTTAGGGCTACGCCATTGGCGCGGGTTTCCAGCACGGGACCGCGGCAATGGCGATTTTTCCCTATAGGGGTGTCGCCATTAACGCGACTGTTTTAGAAACAGTCGCGCCATCTGCGCGATCCCATTTTTCACCAAATTGGACCGTTGAATTTGCAAATTTCTTTCAATTTATGTTTCACTAATGATTTAACAATTGAAATTTTACCTTTGGTTGCAGGATTTCGCTAAAAATGGTTCTAGAATGGAAGGAACGAGAGCATAATGATGTTGATGCCCTGGCATTAGAGGATGATGACTGCATGAATGCTCTAAGAGACTGCGGATTGAAAAAATTCTTTCATACTTCATACCTATGCGCACAACCTGAGCTACTATGCTTCATAGTAGATGCTTGGGATGTAGAGGATCAGGTATTTCGCCTGAAGGATCAGACATTGGAGTTGGATGTTTCCGATGTCTATTTCGTCATAGGGTTATCACGGCGAGGTGCACGTCCTATTTTGACAGGCAGCCAACCTTCTGGGGAGAAGATCGAGGAGGTGAAGGAAAGAGTGTGTCCTGGAGCACGATTTGGAGCAAACAACAGGAAGGTAGATATCAACACTGTGCCTAGCTTGATTCTGCGAGTCATTTTATTTACTATTACTCGGGCAGCTGGGATACAGGTGCCCCATGAGGCCAGCAAAAATCATTTGCTGCTGGCCACTGAGTGTCTCCATCCGACATTGTTTGATTGGGCCACGGCGGTGACGACCAACATTAAACGACAGCTTACCAAGGTGTAAGCGAGATGGAAACAAACAGTTTGGGTATGGGTCGATCATTGTGACCTTCTTTCTAGAGCGACTGCCGATCTTCCGGGTACTTGGAGGAATAGTAGCAGACCCAGTGTTGAGGGAACTGAGGTTGCATCGATGGGCAGAGCTTATGCCCAGAGGAGGAGGGGGCCAACAGATGTCCTGGAAGCCCGAGTTCTTTATCTGGCTCCGACACCAGATGATCGTAATTGAGGACTGGCCCTATGCGGGCATGGATTTCACTGGAGATCCCGATCTCCCTCTGCCTGACGGAGAGGATTGGGATGAGGAGCTGGGTAAGAACTCTTTGTTTTTTAATGTTTTTATGTATTTAGGTTTTTTTTTTTTTTTTTTTTTGTTAATACATGCCTATTTCTTACAGCGTCTATATATGTATAGAGATGTTGGTGCAGAGCAACCAGCTAACTTGCCTCACAACGTGCGCAGAGCACAACCTGTAGTGGATCCTCAGATAGAGGGTGAGGATGATCTCGTACAGAACCTCGAGGCACTTACTCGAGGTATTCCAGACTACGGCAGATTGGCAGATGTACCTAGAGCTTATCAGAGACACACGGTGGGAGTGTCTACTCGTGTCCATCGTCTATTGAGATGTTTGGTGCGAGCGGTGACATGCTATCATGAGCATAACCATGCTTAGACACCTAGGTTTCATTTTTGCATATTTTTGAGGAGTACGCTATCAGCGGCTGTATAGACTTTGGACATGTATTATTTTTTGTAACACGCAGGGCATGAATATTTTGACTCACACGTATATATATACATATGATTATGATTTCTTATTGTGTTTTCATGTGCTTGCTTGTATAATGTTTTATTTAGAAATTTCGCAAATGTTTATCTAATACATGATTAGCCAATGCATCAGATAATGTGTTCAATTGTCGTGGAATATGCTAATATGTAATAAACTCAAAATTCCTTTCTAACAATCTTACGCGTAAATAAAACCTTAAAATATGATGGTCTCTGACGGAATAACGCCTATTGAGCTGGAGGACGACAAGTTGAGAATTCAGGTTTACCACTAATGCCCGAATACCAAGATTAATTGCTTCAGAGAGGAGCTCGATTACGGCACAATATTCGACGACATTATTCGTGGTACGACCCAAACAGACACCTTGAAGATCTATCAGCTCACCATGACGATCATAGATCACCCATGCCGCAGAGGATAAGTTACGAGTACTGCGACAGGCACCATCAGTGAAACCAATATAAGGCGTATTAGACATCTGCACAAGAAGCGAAAGACACAATAAGCGACAAGCGACAATCAAGTCTATAAAAACTCTAACACACATACACAACACACTTGCTAGAGTACATGTATATACAAAAAGAAGTATACTAGCATTACACATAGTACTTTTTCAAATACAGCCCATTTCGGGGTTGCGAGAGGATTTCCTTCATAATCAATTAACTCATAGGCTCCTTTTTCCAAAACTTTCTTGACAATATAAGGGCCTAGCCAGATGGATTCGAGCTTTCCTGGTCCTAGCTTATCGTTTGCCTGATCATATAGGAGAACTAAGTCTCCCTCATTGAAAGAATGTGGACGAATAGCCTGGTCAAAGTGAGATTTGAGTCGCCTCTTCTGCGTTTCGATGGCCAAATTAGCTAGGTGACGAGTCTCATCTAAACGCTCCAGATAAAGGAGGCGTTCTTCTAATGGGGTAGTGTTAGGAAGTAGCTCGACGACTAATTTTAATGAAGGGATTTCACACTCGATTGGAAGGGTAGCCTCTAGTCCATAGACTAGTTGAAATGGAGTGAAACCAGTGGCATCCTTCATGGAAGTTCGGTAAGCCCACAAAGCAGGGAACAACATCAAATGCCAGTTAGACTTGTGCATGCCAACAGTGCGCTGCAGCATTGTAACCAAGATTTTGTTAATCGCTTCAACTTGGCCATTGGACTGAGGGTAGTATGGAGTAGAACTATCATGCTTTAAGCCTAGGTGGGTTGTTAGTTTTGTCATCATATGATTCTGGAAATGCTTTCCGTGACCAATGACGATGGCTTGAGGGATGCCGAATCGCGAAATAACATGATTAAATAAAAATTGCGCCGCTGTGTGACCGTCTTCATTCAGTGTAGGCATCGCCTCGGCCCATTTAGTAAAATAATCGATGGCAATGATGATGAACCCATGCCCCCCGGCCGAGCAAGGGTTACAGGTGACATAATCAATGCCCCATTTGGCAAAAGGGACGATGGTAACAACAGGGTGCAAAGGAGCGGGGGGTGCTCGCATCTTCCGCTGGAAAATTTGGCACTCGTGACAGGAACAGACTGCAAGAATGCAATCCTTGAAGATGGAAGGCCAAAAATAGCCAGCACGGAGAATTTTTTGAGCGGTAGCATAGCTGGACATGTGACCGCCACAAGCACCTGAGTGGCAGTCATTCAAGACTCTCTCAGCCTCCTCGTGAGTAAGACAACGGCGGAGAACAGAGTCGGCGCCGAGGCGATATAAGGTATCCCTAATGATACGATATGGTTGAGATTGATGACGAATCCTTCGCCGAGCGTCTTTGGAAGTGCCTGGGTGAAAGGAGGACGTTTGCAAATATACCAGAATGTCACCATACCAGGGATCGAGGGTGCTGATGAGAAACAAGGTCTCATCCGGGATGTGATCTTCCGTGTGAGATGGCGAAGAAGAAGATGGCAAAGAGCAAATTAACTCAGCAAAAACCAGCGATTTATTGGACTTGGCGGTAGCGAACTCCAAGTCAAACTCTTGGAGGATGACAATCCACTTTGAGTATTTGCCCCTCAGCAACTGGCGTGACAAGATATACGTCATGAGGTTGCAATCAGAAATCATGGTAGTAGTACGCAACAGAATATAATGGCGGAAACGTTGGACAACGCAAATGGCGGCTAACGCCAACTTCTCGACATGTGCATATCGAGTTTCTGTATCTAGGAGGTTGTGATTGAGATAATAAATGACATGCTCAGTGTCATCGTCGTCAGTTTGAACAAGAACCATACCGATAGTGGTGTCGGCGGCAGCTAAATATAGGTTGTAGTCACGATGTTAGTTTGGAGGGCGAAGCAATGGAGCAGAGACAAGGAGACCCTTGAGATGCTCAAAAGATTCTTGAGCCACAGCATCCCAATGAAAAGGGACATCCTTTTTAAGCAATCGTGTAAAACCTTTAGCCACTTCGGCGTAGTTTGGAACAAAACGACGTAAACAATTCGCTTTTCCTTGCAGACTTTGCAATTGTTGTAAGGTAGCAGGGGGAGGGAGATTCACTATAGCTTCGACTTTGAGGGGATCTAGGCGAATGCCCTTGTGGGAGACGACAAATCCAAGAAGTCGACCCGATTCTACGTAGAAGACACACTTATGAGGATTAAGCCTGATGCGGTAGTGTCGACAACGAAGAAATATCTCGCAAAGATGAGCAGGGTGGTCCTGACGCTTGGTTGAATGAGCTGGAAGATCATCCAGGTAAGGCTGTACGATGTGTTGGATGTCATGAAAAACGTAGGACATTGCACGTTGGAAGGTAGCGCCGGCGTTTTTGAGACCGAAAGGGAGCTTCTTATAAGCAAAGGTACCCCACGGACAGATGAAAGCAGTCTTGTGTTGATCAGCGGGAGCAATATTGATCTGGTTGTAACCAGAAAAACCGTCCATAAAGGAATACATCTCGCTTCCCGCACACTCGTCAATAATCTGATCAATGAATGGTGTGGGGAAATTATCTTTAGGATAGGCCCGATTGATATCAAGATAATCAACACAAACGCAAATAGTTCCCTATTTTTTAGTGACAAGTACGATATTAGAAACCCAATCTGTGAGAGGGATAGGATAAATAAAACCAGCTTTAAGAAGTTTTTATACTTCGGCCTTGATTTTTGCAGCCTTTCGGGGGTGTACTTGACGTAAACGTTGACGAAAAGGCTTAGCACCTAGGTACGTGATGATTTCATGCACCACTATGCTATGATCAATGTCGGGCATTTCTTCATAGGACCAAGCAAAAACATCATGAAATTCGCGAAAAAGGTTCGAATAAAGTTGAATCTCCTCCGGAGTACAAGTGACCTCGATATGAACGTGTTCGATGATCCCTGGTTTAATAGAGATGTCAATAGGCTGGGTTTGCATAATGTTTGCCATATTACCTTCAGAAGAGGTTTGGTAAAACTGAACAGGTGACTGAAGGAATCAGAATGGGAAACAAGGAGCAAACCATTGAATAGGAGGTGGCACATCCTGAGGGACAGAGAGAAACGAGGAACGATGATGGGTAGCGTGCCAAGGAGGTTCCTCGAGAGACATAGTCTCTATAATAGCTTCGTCGGAAGAAAATATTTCTTTTAAAGGATTCGAAGAAGTTTGATCTGCGATCCCTAAGGATGGAGTGAATGTGTGGAAAATTTTGCTCGAAAGAGCAACTTCAAAAAGAGGAGCCGATGCAGCTACGATTTCAACATAGTTGAGTTCGGCTGGACTCAACGGAATCTGGTCGCCCCAAGATTCTACTTGGTCGATGGGAGGAACGATCCATGGATCAAGACAAGTAGAAATCATATTGATGGAAGCGACATTCGGAGGCGAGGCTGGAAAAACACCCATAAGGGCAGGATCTTTAAAAATTCTGTGACCTAAACTCTCAAATGATTTGGAGGTATGCTCCACAAAAGGGATAGTTCCTTCTGAAGAGGAAGTGAAAAAATTCAGCTGGTCGACCGTAATAATCTTCCCTTGGTGAGGGAAGCGAATGATACGAAAGTAAGAGGAAGCAACAGCTTGCATTGCATAAATCTAGCTACGTCCGAGAAGGAGGTTGTAGGTTAAAGTAGCATCAACGAATTCAACTTCCATCTCGACCGTTTTCCCTTCCAAAGAAATGGGTAAACGTGGGAGAATACCATAAGGACAGGATGCTCTTCCATCAAAAGCTTCCAAGGTTGTAGGAGACTAACTCAACGTTGGAGAACCAATAGCTTTCCAACAGGCAACAGACATGATGCAAGTTGAAGCACCTTCATCAATGATTGTGCGATGGATAGTTTTCTTATCAATAACAACTTGTATGAGAAAGGCAATTTGGGGAGGTAGTCTCTGAGTATGGCGGTCTAAGTCGAACGTAATGAAATCCGAGTCTGCCGGATCTATGCCGCCGATAGCGGATAGAAAGGATTTCCTCTGAGAGGGGCAGCTCTGGAGAACTTCTAAAGCGGACATAGCCGACGGAGTCTGGGCTAAATCCTCAACGATATTATAGTGCTGAGCAGCACGGGAATTTGGGTTGTAAGAAGAGTTCCGGAGTACTCCTTTTGGAGGGGGTCGAATAGGCGTTTCAGTACTAGGTCTCTCGATGTGGAGAGGGCTTGAGCTGAACGGAGGAGCACTAGGGGTGACCTCAGGCTCCTTGTCGGCAGACGGATAATCTTTTGTTCGAGTATTGATATTAACAGGGATCGTTCCCGCCATAAACACTTGGGAACCGAAGGAAGAGGGAGGTTGAGTGGGGTCAGCAACCATTTGGGTTTGCTGTGAAGGAAAAGGTTCTTTAAGCACCGCAGGGACCCCAGGAGCGCCTTTCAACAAACGACTTACTTCAGACCGCTGAGGGCAGTCCTTGGTATAGTGATCCTCATCATAGATAAGACAAGGATACTTGGGTTTGCGTTTGGCACTCTCCTCAGATTGAGGTTTAGGTTGTTCCTGCTTAGGTTGTTCCGACTTGTTTTTCCCTTTCTCTTTCTTTTTTGATTTCGAGGTTTTGTCTGTCTTGGTTGACTGAACGGCATTAACCTTGGAGGTAGGTTTAGAAGGAGGTGTAACCTGAGAAGTGTTTTCATTTGGAGCAATTGATTTTTGCTTCCCAGGATTCGCGGAATTTTTCTTGGAGGATGAACTCATAGACCCAATAATGTCGTCAACTGTAGGTGTTGGCAGGGCTTTGGATGTTCCAGGTCTAGTGGCATTAGGCAAATAATCATATAATGTACCCGACTGAGAATAGACTAAGTCGAGGTATTGAGCACGCGCGATAGCTTGCTCTTCAGTAACACATGCTCCCATAGTAATGTCCCGAGCTATTGGAGGGACGAACGAATTCGTGAACCAATCTGTAAGAAGCTGGTCGGGAATCCAAAATTTAATCATACGTCTACGCCGTCTCCATTCATGAATGTGATTAGAGATGTGCGTAGCAGTTGATTGTCATAAGGACGTGAGGAGGTGCGTGCCCGTTTCATAACAAATGGGCAACTGAAAATGAGTAAGGAATGCCATAGCCAACGAGTTGAAATCCTGAAAGGATCCACGATTTAGCTCAATATACCATTTAGCGGCGGAGCCAGTGAGAGTCCTTTGAAAGAGGCGAAGCCGAATCGAATCATCAAGCCATGAATTAGATGAACACCATAGATGATAAGTCATGACATGAGCTTGTGGATCTTCATTAGCTTTACCATCGAATTTCGGGCAAGCACCAGGAATTTTGGTAGGAACCGGAGGCCAATAAAGATTATGAAGGATAGGATCATTAGTCAGTTTAGACACATCCGGTAATTCTAAAGTCGCTAAAAATGGTAACTGAGGATTAAATGACATCTGAGGCTGCTGGAATGATGGAACACCCGGGTTCCAACCAGGTGGTGGTGGCCCCCAAGGGCCTTGCCCTGACGGATTTGCCCCCATAGTATGTTGGCCGTAGGGATTTGTGTTTTTCCCTCCAGCATATGGATTACCAAACGATGCTGCAGAAGTAGCATGTGGCTGTTGATAATTTTGATAAGGAGCAAACAAAGGTTGGCCTTGAGGTTGTTGGTAACCGTAGTGTGGTGGGACCCCAAATTGAGTTTGAGACCCAGGCTGAGTTTGATAAAACGTTTGAGATTGACCTCCAGCCTGCATTTGAGAACCAGACGGATTTTGGGATCCGACTTGGGTCCAGGTGCCAGGTTGAGCAGCGCCAGTAGACGGATAACCTTGAGCTATCTGGGCAGAAGGATAACCTTGTTGGTATTGGGGTTGGCCTACCTGCTAATACTGAGTTTGGCCTACCTGCTGATACTGAGGTTGGCCTCCCTGCTGATACTGAGGTTGGCCTCCCTGCTGATATGCAGCAGAGGGTTGTCCTATCATACCAGATGGTTGTGTTTGAGGTTGAGAAGATTGAGTATACTGGACAGTTGGCTGACCAATTGTTTAGGCAGTTTGACCGGAAACTTGGGTATACTGGACGTTAGGTTGATTCGGATTAACAAATGATTGACCAGTTTGTCCAGTATGAGAACCTTGTTGGAGACCAGGTTGAGCTTGTTGAGTGGAAGGTTGGCCTGGATTACCAGTAGGTTGTGTATGAGGAGTAAAAAAGGGACCACTAGAAGGAAAAGGATTTCCTTGGAAGGATTGTCCTTGTAGATTTTGCTGGTGTGGTTGTTCAGGTTGAGCATATGACGCTTGACCACCATGATAAGAGGTAGAACCCCAATCTATGGATAGTGGAACCGAAAGCTCTCCAACTAACAGCTGACCTGTCCTAGTACCAAAGGGTGGTAGATACTGATCATACTGCCCCCCAAGTGAGGCATTAGATGTAGGATCAAAGCCTGCAAATAAAGAGGACGAAGGTCGGCTAAAAATAGGGGTCGAAGAAGCCACAGATATAATTGGAGGGGTTGTCACCAAGGTAACATTTGTACTGCGAGGTGGTGGAGTCGAAGGCTCTGTATTGGAAAAGACAGGTGGTTACCAAATAGAAGTTGGAAAGGGAGACGATATAAAATCACGCAATGCTCTATATCCAAGAGGCAGTCCCCCGGTAGTAGCAGTCCTACTAACATGTGTAGATTCCATTGTGCTAGGAATCTCGTCCCCTGGCACGCCGGATTCGTCAGTCGTAGTAGGTGATGGAATTTCTATATCATAAGGAAAAGGTTTCTGAGGACAAGTATATTCCCAAAAAGGGATACCATTTTGAGAAGGTTCCCAAATAGGGTTCGTATAAAATTGGTAATCCTCGTTGCCTGGAGCACGAGAGCTAATCGGTTGTATACTTGGAACAATAGGGAGAATTTGACTCACAACCGGACTCTCGGAAGACGAGATTGGTAGTTCCGCCAGGATGAGACTTCACAAAAATCCTAGGGAATCTAGCGAAACCAGTCCCTACTCAGACTAACGCAAACAAAATTTAACCGGGTTATGTGATCGTGGCCAAATAGATTTTAAGACATTGAACTTGACCTTTTCATTTTTAAAGAGTCGAGAAAAGGATGAAAAGATGACTCTAGTCTCCTTCGATTGTTTAATGAGCACGAAGTGACAAGCTGCTCACTTACACCTTTTCTTTTAGAGAGTCTGAAAAGGATCAAAAGTGACTACTCTGGAAAACTAGGTAAAAGGTTTTCCAAACAATCCTTAAAACTGCTTATACACCTTGGCGATCAGATGAACACAAAGGACTTCCCGTACTGCAGTCAATCTTCCCGAATGCTGTGTTCAGTGCATTACAGCTTGTAGGGCGGCAGACTCAGCTTCTTATGGATCAAAGGTTGCAAGCCTATAGGGGTCTCCCAATATATACTCGACGGTACGTGGGAGCACAATCTGTGCTGGCACTTACCGTTTCACCGTGGAGGAATCACCCAACCACTCAATGATAAACTACCAGGTTTAAAGATGCCAGAACACATCTCTAACCTAGACCTCTAGAATGTGAGCGTTATGTTTCAATGCGTTGTTAGGTTCGTTGAATTCATTTTACGGTTTATCTTTAATTAAGTTTCAGTTTTCGGTCTTACCGTATGTGGTCTCTTGAAATTTCCTAAATGCAAACTATATGCGAAAATTGTATCGTTTCATTGAATGAACTCTATCTACGAGAGAGTTGAGAGTTTTATACAAACAAAATGATCACAAAGATTCTAATGCAGCTAATAACAAGAAATGAAAATGTTTTTCTTTTTCTTTTTTAAAAGCAACAATTAACTAAAAATGCTAATTAATAAAAAGCAAAAAATCTTTTCGTTTTTTCTTTTCTTTGAAAATAGTATGATGCACTCAAACAGATTTCAAGAGATATACACTAAACAGGTAATTCACTCAAAGAATGTAGAACCAATTCTGAAACATGAAAAATGACATATTCACGCAAAGAAAACTCCAAGATCTTCAAAGAACTATGTAATCTAAGTCCAACTGAAGTCAAACAAGAAACTAAGCAAGCTAAAATTGAGTTACTTGCAGCATAGAATGCAAAACTTGTACAACTACTAGAGGAATGTGGAAAAGCAACCGATAAACCGACTGGATCATCAAACCATAAACCCGACAGAAGGCTTGACATGCAAAGCCATTAGGGCCAAGATATAAAATCGATAGAAGAAGGCGAACAATTGAAGGATGAAAAGAACAACCAGTCACATAACAGTCCAACAAACTTCCAGGAGGTGTAAAAGATGCAAAATGATACAGATCCAAGCTCATAAGGCTGACAAACAAACTAATTGAGAAAATTCACAAGTCTGGCACGACTGTCAGACTGCAAATCGCGATATAAAGGGATTGGCGCGGGTTGTCTGATAGCAACATGCACCAACCAGCGCGACTGTCAGAAGAAAAACCGTGCTAATCAAGTTTGCCAGGCAAAAAAACAAAACAGGTAGTCCCAGGCTTGGTTTACAATATCTAAAAAGGCCAGCAAGCAATAAACAGCAAGAAATTCAGCCCAGAAAGCTATTCAAACCAGTAAACAAGAGAAAAATTGGCATGCAAGGCAAGGTTGAAATTGTTCAGTTTGTAAACTAAACCGGAGATTGACTGAAGTGGCGTTGATCTACTTCACTACTGCATAGCACTAGTGTTTCGAAGTCTATCTGGCCGTGCTTCAGGCTCTGTCTACAGTTTACAAATCAAACAACACAAAAACAAGCAACAAGCTTCTCCCCAGTGGAGTCGCCAAATTGTTGAACTGGTAAATCCCCTCTGCGGACAGAGGCGATCCCACTAGCCCAGCACGGGTCTAGCAACAATCACACAACGCTAACACGCAGGTTCCTAATTGCACAAATCAGAGATCGATCATGATGGTCTACC
>APFE031100176.1:0-30254 GCA_000404065.3 Pinus taeda
TGATTACAAATGAAAACTAAATTTGGTCACATATACGACTATTAGTGGCTAATTTACAATATCTTATAACATGACCAAAATTTAGTCATATTTCTTTGGTCATTAATTGGTTTCAAACGATGACTAGAATTTGCATATATATGACTATTAGTAGCTAATTTACAATATTTTATAACACGACCAACATTTTGGTCATTAAATGGTTTTCTCGAATGATCATATAGTAATATATTTTGTTGTATATTTGTTCATTAATTGTGGAAATTAATGACTAAATCAATGGCTAAATTAATGACCAAATTTATGACTAAATATACTACTAGACGATAAAAATGAGACAACCAATTAATGACTAAGCTAAAAACGACTAAAAGTTGGTCACGTTATAAGATACTGTAAATGAGCTATTATTGGTCACCGACTAAAAAATGGTCATTTATATGCAAATTTTAGTCGTTGTTTTAGTAACTAATAAGCTATTTTGTACTAGTGCTCTCTGATCCCACCGAAAGCTTCACCCGCTTTGATATGGGCCTTACACCATCACTAATTATGTAGGGGACAATGCTTTCGAGCTCAACATTCGACCATTCCTTAGCCTGCAACTTGTGTTCAATGTGGAATGCCTTCGACCATACTTTCCATCATTACTCTACACATCAAACATTACAAAACAACTCACACCAAGAGAGCTAAACCCATACAGCATGGAATAAACCAAAACTAATCAGATCATGGACACACAAATCAAGAACACTTGCTAGAAAAATATCCAAATATATCAAGTTGTCAAAGTTGGCCAACTGATGCACCAAGGCAAGTGGCTCACCAGGGACCAAGTTCAGCAGAAGTTTCCCCATCTCGTGGAGGCACTCAACGCAATGGGGACCATTGCTTCCTAAGGGGGGAGGATTGATCCAAGCGGATATTGGTACCCACCCACCTATTCCACTTGGGCCCCCATTATTGTTTCTTTCAGTTTTTTAGTTTCATTAATTGTAGCACAATTTACTATTTTTGGTAGTTTATTGGGTCTTGAATTTCTAGAGCCGTTTTGAGGTTCTAAATAACGTTTTTTGGAAAACAAGAAAACAATAATCCTTAACTAATGTTTTCATTCAAACGTTGTAGTCCTTGGATAAATATTTCTAATGAGGTATTTTTCACTTCGAATGAAGATCGTATGCCAAAGTTACAACCCCAAAAAGTTGATGTACCAATTTACCCCAACGGGGCCCACAATTTTGGCGATTCATAACCTAGGGTTAGGTTTTTGGATGTTTAGGATTTTCAATTATTTCTCAATAATAAATATGCCTTTGAGCTTCATTGTAACACAATTAAGAGTCATGTAGTGGCCACATCTCTTCTCAGAGATAAGCTACCCTCACTTGAGCTAGTTTATTTCCATTCTTGATATTAATGAAATGAAGTGTTATTTCTGTTGCATCTCTGTATTTATGGTTATATATGTATTATGTTTTGTTCCTATTTAAGTTCAGATTAGATATTGTATCAACCAACAGAGAGCTCAAACGTAGTGTTGCTGCCACTCAAAGGGCGCTACTGGATCCTGATACCTAGTATACCAATGAGATTGAAGAGAAAATCACAGAAGAGCCTTACTTGAAATCCTCTATCCTTTAGGATACAACAAAAGCCTAGGGACTCTTGGAACAATAAAATAGCTGGTCAGGCTATCTTTCATGAAGAAATCAGCGAGTTTATCCGTTGTGTCAACAAGCCAATCATATTTTCAAGGAATCCATGGTATCTAAGGACAAGGTCTGACGAACCAAAATTTTAGCACAGGTGGATTCCATCGCAATCCAAGTGCAACAAATTGAGGATGAGTCTAGCAAGGCCAAGGCCCTGGTCCATGACCTTAAGACACCAACACAAGCTTATTTGAGGGTGCTATAGCAGATCAACAACGACATAGAAGCTCAATGGAATACACTGTTGATGACCCAACCTACCTGTTAGAGCCTAGATTTACCTCAGGTTGAAAAGGTAGGATCCAGGGTCAACATCAAACCACGCTCAGCCTGGTAGCTAGCCCTACCAGGTCAAGAGATGGATCTCTCTGGGTCTATCTCAGCAAATTATGATCACTAAAGGCTTGATATGACTGATTTAACTACTGATCTTAGGCTAGGTATTCATGTGCAAGAGGTTGTTTGAATGAATTTATGAGTTGTTGGCTCACATGAGAAGGCAGATTTTGGGGTGCGGGGAATGAGGCATAGTCATGCAGGGATCTCGATGGGGAAAGGTAGGCAACTGAATTTGGCACTCTAAATCAAGTGAGATGGATGGAGGAGGAGTTGAAGAGGGCAAGAGAAACCATGGATCCTCTCCAAATAGTGGAAAACATAAAAAATTCAAGCAAACTTCAAGTAGAGCACTACAATTTCAATGTATTCTACTTACACTCTTGTTTGATTTAGCTGAGAAGAAATAAGAGAGAAAATTATATACATAACACATGAATAAACTCAAAAATACATAATAAAGCACTGTACCAAAACAAAATCCACAGGGATCCCAAAGAGTACTGCAAATCTTGGTCTCAATTCCTTAGCCAAAATACCGATATGAATGTACAATAAAGCTCCTTACTTTCTCAAGAGTCCAACCATGCCAATGACTGAAAAAACACATAATGTAGACAAAGCATAGCTCATATTATCCTCTAGGGTTCTAGCTCACATGTTTAGGATTTGATCCAACCAATTCTAAACTAGGAACTAGAAATCAGGCAGTGGAACAACATGCCTCTAGAAACTAGGGAACTGATCCATTCAGTTTCAAACAACATTTTAACCAATGAATGTACCTTAAAAAATGATAATTTGACATATTTACATCATTATCCATCAATACACATGAAATTACATCACAATTTTCCATCAAGAAAGTGAAAAAGTCAAACTAGCCAAAATTGGGCGAAAAACAAAGCAATACTTGGTCAAACAGGCAATTTTTCCTCTATGTGTCGCGCCTGTTTGGGCCCACCTTTGGAGGCCTTCCCGGTGTCCAAATTAGCTCCAAGTATGCTTGTTGGAAATTTCTGCCTGTATACTTTCCAACCCAAGTGGAATGTTTCAATTTTACCTTCATTTTCCCTGTCAAAATCAAATCAAAATAGGGGCAGCGAGGTCATTTCTTGAGTGTTTTTGACCTTTTTGAGGGCTCAAAACCTGCCCAAATTTCTTGGCCATAGGTAGGCAAGCATAAATTTTCATGCCAAATCCAAAAATGCATAGCTTTTGGGATTTGGAGCCTCCTAGCAAAAGCGAGTGCCACGTGGCGCGGCGCATAGGCCAGAATTTCCTGTTTTTGTGCCCAAAAATTTCAAAAATGCAAAAAGTGCTCCAAATTTTTTGAAATTTGGGTTGAGTATTCTCTATCAAGAGCTATGTTGGGCCAAGGAAGCCTTAGCCAATATCCAAATTCGATCATGCTCCTTTCGCCTCTTTGAATCCTTCTTCAATAATGCCTTTAAACTCCTTATTTGCGCCTTGCAAACCTTGTTCCTCGCCATGTAATTAAAAGCCATGTGTCTCAGCAAGCTTTTCTCCTTGTTAGCCTTCTCCAACAATATCTCTAAGTGCATATTGACTCTCTTTAACCAAGACTCCCGATCGGCATTGATCTCCTGCTCCAGTGAAGTAAACTCCACCCTCCTTCTTTGGGCAGCTTGGCGGTTCTCCCGAATGTTTTGTAACTCCATGATCACTTTTTGATCTTCAAGTTACTTATTCCTTTGCTCCAAGAATTTTATAATCCACTTAGCCCTCTCCAAGTTCAGGGACAAGGCTTTGATGTATTTCTGCTGCTCTTGGATGATCTCTTTGAGATTTGTGCTTTGTGGGCCCATGTTTGTATTGTCATCCTCAGTAAGAGTAAAGTCCCACTCACTGAAGGCCCCTCATCCTGAATTGGCCTCTTGCCTTTGTCCTAAACCTATTGTGCTGATGACGGAAGCAAGACCCCTTCCACCCTAGGTGGAGATAATACTCGCTTTGCTACTGCGAACAACTGCCTAGTGCTTTTTTGATAAGTAATAAAAACCGACATACTAGCAACCTGTGTCTCATGACCCTCATGCTGATAGGAAGGTCCACCTGTCTCATGCAAAACCTTGGTAGGTCCCTGAGGAGCTCTAAAAAACTCATGAGAGATGAAATCATCCCAAGTGATGCCCTGCAAGCCAAGCTGATGAATAACCACAATTTTAATAAGAGAAAAATGATAAATATTGTTAAACTACTACTGAGGGGTCTTGTGCTGCACTAGAGTGGTCATTTTCTTGATATTTCGGCACATGAAGTAAGGGATGTTCATCATCCATACCCAGGTAAAGTGGATCAGCAGCTTAATATGATAAGCATACAAATGGGAGAAGCAACCCTCACAACTGAAGAACTTCATGATCAATTTCATTAAAGGAGCATATTCATCTTTGAGGTACCGAAAAAGAAACACTCTCTTGAGCTGTCTCAAGAAGCCAGGCCTAATGTACGGTTCATAATGTTGCCAGTCAATTTGCTGCCTCTTGTTCCATGGCTCTCCAATGTTGGGAATATTGGTTGCTAGTGAAATGGATTCTGGTGTTAATGTGAAAGTGACACCAACTAGTGTGGCCTGACCATCATGTAAATGCAGCAAAAATAAGTGGGCCAAATCATGGTGAAAATGAATGCTAGCAACCTTCTCACAAAACTCATAGCAGGACTGGTGTTGGAAACAAGAGATGGCAAGTGGGTAGGCTTGTAACTCAACAAGGGTGGTTGGTTCCTCTCGAATATGTTTTCCACCTCTATGAGGCTTCCTGGGTGCATGTACCTCTGTTGGTGAGCCACTGTGTGTCTCCTCTTCATAATCATAAGAGGGATCAGATGCCATCTCTGCTAGTGGATAAATTTCCTTAGAGATGCCATGATGAAAAATATGCGATTGTGATGTTTTTGACTTTTGCCACCAAGGGAAAATAGTGATATAGGGGACTATAGGGGGAGGGAAAAATGAAGGATTCTAGGGACCGTTTAAGGTAGAGTTTAGTTAAGAGAAATGGGGAATTTAGGGAATGATTTAGGACCTTTTGGTATGGGGTTAGGGTTTGGGAATTTGTATTTGGGTTTTAGGAAATGGGAGTAGGGGTATAGGATTAGTGGATTAAGGGGTAATGTGAACTTTGGGGAATAGAGAAAACAATGGAAGTATGAAAAAAGGGAGTGATGAGGTGAGGGGATACTTGGTAGCAAAATAGTCAATACAAAACCCTAGCGGCAATCTCCTTTGAAAATTTTGAAGAGATAGGGTTTGTTTTCCTTTAAAAACCTTTCCATACATCAACCACCATGAAACAAATAGCAATCTTGGATGAAAAACCATGAGAGAAGCTCAACCTACTTGTATCAATGGGAATCCATGCGTTTTGGGTGATTTTAGAGCAAGTTTGGCAGTTTTCGGGCTTCCTCGCTGTATGTGCTGTGCCTGTGCAAAATTGAACTGGAGTTTGAGGCCTAGTGCGTCGCGCCGGTTGTATGCGCCACGCTTACTGCCCAGTGCGCCGCGCCCAGTGGCTTGGAGCGATTTTCACCAAACTTTCTCACTTTCTCACCAAATCACTTTTCTTTGCTTGTACTTTGCAAATGAACTTTTCAAATGAAGAAATAACTTATAAACAAAGAGCTTTTAAATTTTTGGCTCATAAAACCCATTTTTACAATGTTTTGAAATGACTTTATTTTTAAAACTCTGTTTTTGGACTTCTTCACTCCTTTTTAGCTCTATGATGAACTAAATAACCTGTGCTTTGTTTGTTTTGCAGGGGATTGGAGCTACTGGGGCTAAGGAAAGAAACTAGGGTTGCAGGGGAAGTAATTTACATATGAAGGAAATAACATTACATGATTTTTGTACAATAAAAGAAATAATACTGTGTTTTTCCTCAAAACTCTATTTTCAGGAAAGACACATCTCTGAACACTTAATGTTGAATCTTATTGATGCTAGAACCTCCTCATGTGTCTGCTGGTTGTTATTGGACACTTTGAAACACTTTTGGACGAAACCCTAATGAAACCCTAGACCTAAATGACAATGAAACCCTAAAAAGACTTTTGCAACCTTTAAGACAAAAAGAAGACTGTATATGCTTTTCGATGAGTAAACATGAACCAACAGGTAAATGACATGAGGGAAACTGTAGGAAATCCACTCCCGTCAGATGATCCATGCGCCTAATGGAATGCAGATGACTGGGCGAGACACCTAATATGAAATGCAACAAGATGATTTGATCTCTGATGGAGGGATGAAGATACTGACACTAACATTGGCTCCAATGGGGGCAGTAGCTCCTTGGAGGTGCCAAGAACTACAGATTTCGGGGAAAGTAGACAGTTCCTTCGTCCATTGGGCTATGGAGTCAATAACTTCAACAAAACAAAACTAAACTCAAAGACGCAATTTCAGGACTGAATGTGACTCACAATTGACTCATTTTCAAGACTGAAATTGACTAAAAGAACTGACTCTAATAAACCAAACTAAAACTGAAATCAAACTCCAGCTTTATAGCCTTCACCTTGGGCCCCAAGCTGAAGAATGAAAACAATACAAACTTGTAATGGAATTTAAATAAACCGGTATATATAATGATGAATAGGACAATATAAAACATCTCACAAATAATACCGCTTGAGGAGCCAACTGTTGACCGATCCACTCGGATAATTTTCACCATTTAGCACTTGCAACAGGAAAGCATTCTGGCCCTGATATGCAGCAATCTTGTACGGTCCTTTCCAAAGATTTTCAAATTTTCCATGTTTACCTTTCTCCTCATTCCTTGCATCCCATTTCAGCACTATGTCCCTTATATCACACCTGTCCGCCTTTGATTTTCGGTCATATATTCTCTTGATTCTTTCCTACAGCTTGAAAGTATTTTGAAATACTTCCTCCCTAGTTTGCTGCAAATGTATCATTTGATTGATCCTCCACTGCAAACCATCATCTTCGATGCTCGCTTCTCACAGAAGTTTGACCACCAGGACTGCCAAAGAGGTCGGGAAAACTATGTCCACACCTTACACAAGCTCAAAAGGAGACATGCCTATAGATTTTTTGTGACTTACCCTGTCTGCCCAGAGTGCATTGACCAGCTTTTTGTGCCAACCTTTCTTGTTAATTTCCAGCAGCTTTTTCATAATGTTGACAAGAGATTTATTTGAGGATTCAGCCAATCCATTGCCCGAATCCGTGGCCTACCTTGTAGGTATCGCTTCAATCCATTTGGTGAAATAATCCGTCACTGTGAGGATCCACTTATGTTGTGTTGAGGAAGAAGGATGAATTTCACTGATAAAATCCAAACCCCACTGCTGAAATGGAGCACTTACTTCAATAGGCTTGAGTGGTAAAGGCTGCAACTTCCTCTTACCTTGGAAAATCTAACATTCATGGTAGTTGGCCACTATTTTGTACACATCAGCAAAAAGAGTTGGCCAATAATACCCAACTCTCAAGATTTTATTGGTTGTTGTCTTCCAAAAAAGATGGCCTCTGCAATCTCCTTTGTGAAACTCCTCCATCACCTGTTTTTCTTCTTCCTCCACTAAACAATTTAGCAAGACACCACCAGGATCTTTCTAATAAAGTGCACCATTCATGATACAAAACTTTGCAGCTTTCAATTTCAGTGTCCTACTCTTATTTTTAGCCATTCCAGGTGGCGATGAAAATTTTTGGAGTACATAAACAATGTTCGAATACCAAGGAGAAAGGAGGAACATTTTGGATACCTATATGGGTAGATTCTCTTCATTTTCCTCGGACATAGCAACAATTAGATTAATGTCCAGGATGTGCAGATTTGATTCAGCCATTAGTTTGGCTAGTCCTTGGCCTTTAATGAGCTTTGTCAATTTGATTTCCACGTCATACTCCAACAACGCAGCAATCCATTTGCCTCTTCTCCCCTCTGGATCTGTTTGCACTAGGACATCCTTAACAACAACGTTAGGGACATAAGAAAGGATGTGAGAATGCAAAATATAAACCCGAAAGTATTTCAATGCCTTTACCAAAGCAAGCGCTTATTTTTCAATAATATTGTACTTCAATGCCGCATCCCTTATGGTTCCGCTGAAAAAAGAGATTGGCTTCTCAAGCTGGTCTCTTTTTTGCATCAAGACTGCTGCCATAATATGATCCGAGGCAAATGAAAACAAAACAAATCCTGAGTATAGTCCGGGCTGATCAAAACCAGAGCTGAAGAAAGAGCTAATTTCACTAAATTGAAATACTTAACTGCTTCCTTAGTCCACCTTACTGCATTATCCTTTTTGAGCATATTTTTGATCTCCCTTAAGTGTTCTGCGAGATTGGGCACAAAGCAACGTAAAAAAATTATCTTACCATTGAAGGATTGGATTTCTTTTTTACTTAGTGGAAAATCAATCTTTTGAATGGCCTCCACCCAAGCTGGATCAATGTGGATGCCCTCCTTTGAGATGATGTGCCCAAGAAGCTTTCCTTCATCCATGGCGAGCAAACTTTTCTTTGGATTGAGAGAGATGCCATACTTCCTACACTGTTGAAACACAATATTCAAATGATATAGGTGATCTTCATATGAATTAGAGAAAACAGATAAGTCATCAAGATAAACAACTAGGAAAAAATCTTTTTCATTGGCAAATGCGACATCCATCGCCCGTTGAAAGGTTGCACCAACATTTTTCAATCCAAAAGGCATCTTTGCATAGTGAAAGGTTCCCCATGGAGTGGTGAACGCGGTTTTGTCTCGATCATCCTCATGGACCAGAATTTGGTTATAACCAAAAAAACCATCGAGTAGCGACATCCTGGATGCTCCAACTACTCACTGAAGTATGTAATCCATCTTGGGCAATGGATAGTTGTCCTTCAAAGAAACTTTGTTTAGATTTCTAAAATCAATACATAGCCGAATCTCACCTGTTTTCTTGCATACGGGCACCAAGTTTGAAATCCAATCTGAAAACCTTATGGGGACTATGATACTGGCTTTATACAATCGATTCACTTCCTTCTCAATTGAGGGTAGCAACTTTGGATTTATTATCCTTACCTTTTGACGAAATGGCTTTTGATTAGGCTTAAGTGGGATGACATGCTGAATGATACTTGTATCATATGACTTCAAATATGAATAATCCCAAGAAAAAACATCAGTGAAAGAGGATAAAAAACTGATATACTTGGCCTTTACCTATGGAAACAATGCTTTTGATAATTTTACCATCTTAAGATTTTTAGCTGATCCAATGTTCAACATCCTCCACTCCTTTTTTGGTTGGCAACAAGCTTGGTTTTTGAGCCACATCGTCATGATCAAACAACTCCTCTAAAGGGATTAAACATTTAGGAATGATGTTGTCTTTGAGCTACAAAACTTCCATCTGATTGACTTCCACATCCGCATCACCATCGTCATACTCCACATCAATAGAAGTGTCCATGAATTTACCTTTGTTTTACAGAAATTCGTCAATCTTATCATCATCTTGAAACACTTGCCAATACCTTTGATTGTCCAAGACAGTTGGGCGGTGTTTCACATGAATCTGAAACTTGTTTTTTGAGTTCATTGGCACTTTCAGATTACTTGCTGCTGTTGCAAGTGAATCGGCAATGATATTCTGAGCACAAGGAACACAAGTCAAAGTATAATATGAAAATACTCTCAAAATATCAAGCACTGCATTTCGGTAAGCCCACATTCTAGGATGTTTTGCTTGGTATTCCCCTTTCACTTGCTTGATAACCAGCTCAGAGTCACCATACACTAAAATACTTTTAGCATTTAATTTTCTAAGAATCTTCAAACCAACAATTAAAGCCTCATACTTAGCCTCATTATTTGAACAATCAAAAGCTAGTTTATAAGAGCAGACCCTTACATTGCTTGGCACTTTGTTTGGGGCGAAAACAAGGTTGCGTATCCAAATGCCAATTCCAATACCTTCCCTTCCTACCGTGCCATCAAAATCCATGATCCATAGGCCTGTTTCATCCTCTTCCAAGTGCTAAAATTCTGTTTGTTCTGTTTCTCTTCTTTGTTGTTCATCATTGTGTTGTTGCTGTTGGAAGGCTGATTGCTCAACGGCTTGCCTTTCTTGTTTCAAAACTTCTCTGACATTTTCAGAGATCTCGGGAATGTCTTCTACCTCAACTACTTGGCTATTTACATCATTAAAGCTATCTAAATACAAAACAAATGATTCTAAATCAGTATGTACATAGTTGATCAGATGATTTACCGGTTTCTCCTTGCTAGTGATCATGTATTTCATCTTTTGTTCTTGGTATAGTTTCCTCATCTAACCGAACACAGGAATGGTAGCATAGGAGAAATCAAGCTACATTATCCCTTTAATCTTTTCTTCCCAATATCTGGAAAGAAGCATGCCAAATCTGGGAGGTATATCCGCTATGACTACATCCATCAAAACATTTTTGGCTGGAACCTGATCCAAATTGACCACCAAATCCTTGATTAGACCTGTTAACACCCAGGTTGTTCCCTATGAGTCCCAAGGGAATACGGCCAGGGTAACCACTAACCAATCTTTGGACTACAGCTTCTAGCCCAGCTGTAATCAGAGAGGGCTCTCTCTGTAAGGTTTGTCACTGTTTTTATAGAGGTTTTAGGCTAGTTATGAAGTAAAGGTTTGTTTGTTTTTGTTTGGTTGGGAGGATGTTTTCTGATAATTTTGAAATTCTCTCTACAGATGAATTAATCCATTGGGCAATGGGGTCTGTAGTTGTTGTTTCCTTGAGATCCTGGTTTAGTGCAGCTGGGATTACAGGACCTTTATATATTTCATAAAACAAATTGTAAATTGTGAGGGTGAAGTGTGAATCAACCAGTGAAGAGCAGTTAAGAATTATTTACTGAGCTGGGTGTGAGAAAAGGACCTATTACTTAGGAGCAATACCTGAATTCCTGAGACAATAGATCACTGTGCTGATATAGTGTGAAAGGTAGCAATCAAGAATTACACTTTCATTACCATAACTGAAGAAAACATTTATAATAGCTTAGATTGAGTTCAGGGTAATCAATGATTAAATCCTGAGACTATTCTTTTTCCTTGCTATTAGATATTTGAAATATGGAAAACGTGAATGATATATGAAAATCAAACATATAACAGAGAGTAACAAGAAAACTTATTGAGCCATGAAAAACGCAAGAATCCTGCAACATTCAGCCATACACCAGCAAGACATCAAGAGACACAAAGCTTTGGAAATCCCATCATCCTTTGTATTAGTTTCTCTGAAGATTTACAATAGAAAAGGAACATAATAGATATCAAGAGATTTCTTACATCCGGAGTCCAACCCCTGCTAACAAATGCGAGGGGGAATATATAGAAGCCTATTACAAAATATCTTAGGCATTGAGTCATCTGAGAGGAAAAATATCTTCTTTCACTCGTACAGGGCTTGTAGATGAGAAGTTATTACAATATTTAATGAGTTATAAAAGCTCTTAACTCCTGTCAGAACAATCTTTAATGAATTATAAAGGCTCTTAACTCCTGCCAGAACTATCTTGACCTTTGGGGCTCACGGAGTCAGTTGAGCGCTTTGACATAACTGCTGAATGACGTGTCTGTGCAGCTGTAACTTCCTGTGTCTTCTCGGCCCTGTCACTCATGACTTCTGATGCTGTTGTTGTGGCCGAGTACCTGTGCTGAGTTGGCTTAGCCTTTGTCTGCATACCTGCTGATGTGTCTTTCTCCTGCTGTGTATGAGGTTCAAAATATTTTCAAAGGCAAAATGACAATTACTGACTTTGGTTTAACAGTAATCGTATCAATTCTTCCCATACCTCTGATGAAGGTAACTGATGTTTCAAAATTGACCCCATGGTCTCATCAGCCTCTGTATATTTATAAAAAAGAGGGGGCTCATCAAACAAATGTGTAATTTCATTCCTAATAAAAAATAGATTATCTACTCTATCAAAAAGGATCTGCCCTGTTACTGGGCCTGCTTCTTTTGATGCACTAGCTGCCTCTGAAATCTGAGTTGCTGCGAAATTGCTTACTCTCTTAGCATACTTCTCATGGGAGAGTAACTTTCCTGAAGGATCCAATGGGCTAGGAAGCCCCCTGTTCTGTAAAGCCATAAACCTGTTCTGAAATTTATTAATATCTACTTGCATGTCCTGGGTTCTTCTTTCCAGGGTCTGAATCAGGTTTCTTAATGTCAGGACTCTTTTGATTAGGGAGATGGTCTCTGTCCTATTTCCAATCCCCATTTTTATCAGCTGGGAGCTTGTCCTGTAGTTTAGCACGTCTATCATCCTAGTGGCAATCTCAGGCATACTGCCTAGAGATGCCCTTGCCCTTTGTATTTCTTTGCGTGCTCTTCCAATGTGTTCCTTCTCCATTTTGGTTGGTTAGCATGTCTTTGAATGTGGGGCATGGTCACATGCTCATAGCTGGAGAGCTTGTATTTCTGCCTTCTCAAGGATATGGACATGTTAGGGTTATAGGGCTTCCAAAGAAAGATTTGTTTTAGGCCAAGGCCTTCTATTCTCTTGTCAGCATCTTTCCAGCCTTCCCTTTTGTTTAAGACAAAGTGGCCTAGTTGATTTCTTACTTTAAGCTGTGCCTTCTTGCCCCTCCCTACAAAGTGCACCATATCGGCATTGCCAAATTGCCTGAAATATTCTAAGGCAAACAGTCTCATAGGCACATACCTGGGCAATCTATATGGGTGCAACTCACACCCATATATTCTGATCACAGTATAGTGTTGGTAAAAGTACCAATCCCCTATGCTGTATGCATTGGATAGCTGCAAAATCCTCTGCATCTCATCAGTCAGTCTTGGAGGGGGTGATGTTAAGAATAGAGACATGGCTGGATGGATGAAGAGGTCTATGAACTCAGAGTATTGTATGGAGAGTATGTGAGGAGGTGAAAGACTGAGGTCCAGTACACCACTGACCTTGGATTGCCTGCTGCATCAGTTCTCTTGATCTCAAAGGAGAACTTCTCATGTTGGTAGTACAGGATGAGGTGGTAAATGTAGGAGGTGTATCTGAACACTCTCTCTCTAGACAAGTTCAAAAATTGCTCATGCATCTTGTCTGAAATATATGTAGCATAATCATAGCAGATAGGGGTCTTGCCAGGGGAAAACATTGTCATCTTGACTAATACAGTTTCATCAATAAACTCTAGTGATTTGTACCCCAAAACTGAGCTAATCATGTATGCCAGGTCTACACCCAGTTGATTGAAGTAGCCATCAAAAATGGGAGGGTGCAGCACTGTGTCAGAGTTTGTAATGAATAGTTGATTTAGCTTCAAAATCTATGCATCTGTTAATATCTTGGCTCCTTGGTTGATCAGGTCCCTTAGGGACAAGCGGACTAATTTTTTCTGTGTCTTGAACTGCAGCATTTCCCTGATGGCCTCAGGGGTCATGTAGAATACTACTGCACCTGTAGGGTCAAGCACAGCCCTCCTCATGGGGTCATAGCAGACAACACATAAGTGAATCAGGTCAGGGAACTGGTTGACCTGAGGGAGCTTGAAAATTGGGAGGGAGGACTCCCAAATACCTAGAATGTTTGTCCCCTCCTTATGCTTGGTTTTGAGTTCATTTAATAGATGAATATGGAACTTGCATTTCGATAAGGAGTCCTTAGAGATTTGGTAGTCTAGGTCTGCCAAATCTTGCCACTCCAGCTCTCTCTGGGGGGCATTTAGGGGAGCAACATTCAGGGCTACTGGCACTTCTGAGGTCTGCATGTTTGTTTGAATGCTGCTTGACAAATAAGAAAGGCGCTGCCTGAGAAAGGAAGATTTTGAAGAATGCAGGGTAGGTCTACAGCAATTGGGATACTGTTTGGCTCTTTGAGGAAGCAATTTACCGTGTTTAGTAGGCCTCTCCTGATAACTGAAAGCAGGTTATGGATTTCCGTTTCACGACTGCGCGAAAGGAAAAAGGGTTTTTACTGAAAATTCAGTCTGAAATAACTCTGCTAGTGAAATTCGACCATCAATTCTTCAAGAGGGAGCTGAGCATACGTGGTTTTATGGTGACTTTTCAGGCTTCTTCTGTGTTCAGGTGTTTTTAGAATTTACAGAGAAAAAACCAGGTTTGCAGGGAGGTTCAACAGACAAATACCTGTTTAAAGGATTGCTTGGGTCGGAACAGCAATTGGGCACGTGCTCTGAAGCTCTGTGGTTGGTCTCGAATCGGTTGGCGAATTCTTCGTCGTAATGCGCATGCAGAGAGTGCAGAAGTGTTTTTATAAAAAAGTGCAAAAAACACGTAAATTTGGCAAAATATGGCTTTTTTGGCTTATTGGCGCGCTTTTTTAAATGACGTTAGCATGATGTCAGCAAGTGGGTCCGGGTTGGATGACGTCAGCAGGACGTCATCAGGTGACGTGGCGGCCTAAGACCGATCCATGGGGGTGGTGAGGTGGCGGCCAGGTGGACGAATGGTGGACAGGGTGCGCGGTCGTGGTGCTGACATAAGCGACAAAAGGGATGGTGACACAGGCAGACAGATGGCATCATATCGGGCCCCCTCCTATACGGTAAGGAATCTGTCAGAGGGGGCTCCAATGGAACATGGGGGTGATGCGTGGATTCGCGTGACATCATCGTTTGACAGATTTCAGACAATATCTGTCAGACGTCGGGGCCCCTCCGAAATCCACGACGACCGTCGATCTGAAAAGGCTTGATCAGATGGATATCGGGCCAGCAAGCTGCACGGAAGAATACGGTCAACGGGCGGCTTAAAATAATAATATTTGTTGGTAATTGCGCCTAGCGGGACCCTTCGGCTTTTTGATCAATTTCAATAGTTTTTCGAATGTTTCTTTTGTAAAATCGAATATACCCGACAACTTTGGGAGAAGGCAAAAATGAAGGTTTTTATGAAATTTTCGCATAAAACGTATGAAAGACAAAAACTTTAGGATGGGCGGGTTTGATATGAAATTTCATGAGAAGGCGCATGATGGCTCCCAACCTTAGGATAAGGCGGAGAAAGTGGGTTTCATGATATTTTTGCCTTTTAGAGGGTATAAGGGAGCAAAAAAAGGTTTTTTCAAGGGTTTTTAGACAAAATGGAGAGTTGGCTATGAAGATAGGCTCTGATGGAAAAAAGGGGTTAGGCTTGGGTTCTTGAACTTAACCAGGTGTTAGTCCAATGCCCCAGTAGTGAACACATATGGCTATAATGCCAAGGAGGGGATATTTATACATTGTTTAGGGTTTATACACCATGGTGTTATAATAGTAGGGAAATTTAAGCATAGGGGGCTAGATAATAGAGTTAGAGGTTAATATGGGGGAAGAAAGGTGAATGGGGAGTAATACTACTAAGTTTTCTTCGAAACAACTTAGTTTAAAGAGTAGATCAAAATGAAAAGATTTTTGCACAAGAAATGTGGCTTTTGAAGGAAACAAGGACCAATCATAACCTTGAATCTCTCTTATGAACACATCTTGTGAAGGGATTGTTAGTAATGAGTGGTAATCAAAGGGAAAAATGGAAGTTAGACATGATCCACTGTGTTGTTTTCCTTGTACTTGGTTAGCAAAGTTCAGATAGAAGGAACACCACTTCTGCAACCCCAACTGCCTACCCAACTAATTTTCCTAGAATTTTTTGTTTCTTCTTGGAGGGTGCACTTGGACTTGCAAACCCTTTATGTGCCTTTTCTTTTCCATTGGCTTTTTGCTTTCATTTCCTATCTAACACTACCCTTATTTCTTCCAACGCCCCAGATTAAGTAGTTGGGAACCTTAGTTTCTCTGCCTAACTACTGATCTACCAAGATTAAACAGTTTGGACAGATTTCTTTCTCTATTCTACAACAAAAATTGAAAACATGGCATGATCCAGATTAGACTATTGGATCATCCATCAAAACTTTGATAGGCAAGAAGTCATGTACACACCTTGTCTTTCCTGGAAAATATGGGATCTTTGTAGCAGCAAAGCAGAGCATATTTGGCACTTGAATTTGCCAATCATGAAAGATGAAACCTATTGGTATAGGTATCCAACAAGACCAATGCACCTTACTCTCCCAGAACCGAAAGAGTAAAGGTCATGATACTTTCTCGTAATGTCCAGTCCCAATTTCTCCATGATGGCCTTAGGCATGAGATTATGAGAGGCTCTGGAATCAAACATAACATTATGCAACACAAATTCATGCACCTTGAGACTGATGTAGAAAGGAGCTACATCACTATCTTGAGACTGACCTTCTAATGCTAGCCCAAAAATCAACTCGAGACTATCATACTCCACATTCACCATATCAGACGATGGATCTAAATTCAAAATTTTGGACACCTGACCTTTATAATTGTTGTTCTTCATCAACTCAGTCAAAGGAATAGATATTTTCAACTTGGCGATTTCATTTTCTAAGTTAAAAACTGAAACTTTTTCTACCTCTTTTGCTGGAACATCCTTCTTTTCAAAATTTTCCTTTGACCCACTTGGCTGATTGAATCTCTCATTTGCTGATGGCGTTTTGCTGATGGTAGGATCAACTATCTCTTTTCCTTTTTTCTGCACATTAGGAGGATCATCCTTTGATGCTGCTGCCTCCTTCCTTTTCTGAATTGGATTCACGGGCACATCTCTACTTCGAAGTGAATATTGTCGCTACTGAGCTGACAAACCATTCATGTATCCTCTTTGGTACTCATCGGACTCTTCCTCAAGAAAAGTTTCATTTTGCAAAATGAAATTTGCATCTTTTTGTTCTGCTGAATTCTTGGAGTACTCATCCTCAGTGATGAAAATTGACATGTCATCAGGTGTAAAGAAATGATTTTCTTCTCCAATCACATTCACTTCTTCATCTGATTCCGGACCATGTACAAAGTTCTGCTGTGGAGGTGTCTGCACCAGCTGCTGCGCTGCTTAATCTTGGGCTCGCTACTCTCTTATTTTGATCCTATACTGTGGCTGCTGCTGGCCACATAAGTTAGGATTTCTAACTTAAGGTTCAGACTTGTCGATTGTCATCCTCTCAAGCATTTGCTCTGACTTTCGAAGCACTTGATCTGGCAAGGAAGCCTCTTCCTTTATTGTGACTTTCTTCTCAGCTCTTGCTCTAGCTCTCTTGGCAAGCAAATTTGCCACAACACTGACTACAATCTTCTGCATATCTTCCAAGGTAGTCGTATCTCTCTCTCTTAATTGGTAGGCCATATTAGTATCAAAGCCGTCTAGAAACTTAATCAAGGCCAACCCCATAGGTGGATTTATATGATCAGGAATTGCATTGTAAACAGTGTTGAAACGAATACAATAATCTTGGACAGACTCACCAACATTCTGCTTGATGTGCTCATATTCAGAAAGGATCTGAAGAGGATTTTTCTTCACTTCCCAGCGATCTAAGAACTGTCTTTGCAGATTGGCCAATGTAGTGATACTTGTAGCCGACAATGCTCTGAACCATTTCCTTACTTCACCACCAAATGTTTGTACAAACAGTCTCATTGTCACATTTTTTGCATCAATTTCATGAAGGTCGAAGAAATCTGTCATTTTGTCCACATGTCGCTGAGTTGTAACACTGTGAGGAGTGCCATCAAACAAAGGAATTTTGCTTTGATAATCGGCAGGCATGTCATCCAAATTCTGAGGTAGCACAAGGGGTGCAAAACAAGCAGCCATTGCTCTCGGCGGATTTGGCCTTGGGGATGTTGGGGGAGTAAGTGCAGCTGATGTATGGGGTGTATGAGGAGGAGAAGCAATTTTGGAAGCTTGAGGAGTAGAAGGAGTGGACAAAGGTGATACTATTGTAGACTTTTGATCAGAGCCAATAGGCTGCACAAGGATGGTGGAAATGAAAGGCGGCTCGGTAGAAATCCTTGAACTATATGCAATTGTGGAAGATCCAAGGGTTGCAGATGTAGTTTCTAGAAAATCAACGATATTTGAAGCCACAATTGTAGTCCAAAGTTGTTTCAGGATATAATCATCAATGGACTTATTAGCCCTTTCAGTTTCAAGAGCTGCAACAATTCTGGATTCAGGACCGTGGAACCAACAACATTTTTGAATTTGGTTTCAAATAGTGACAAATCAAATTGTTCATCAAAATCAAGTTCTTTAAGATACTCAAAAATCACAGGATATGAATGAGATTTGAATACGAGAATTGCAAAACTCTCTTAACGAAGGATTCTTGGAATAAGATTGGGATTCTCGTATACAGGAGGAGGATCTGGATCTGGATTGGCTCTGGTATATCTTCTGGAAGCCAGTGTGTTATTATTTCCAAGAGATCAAATGGACATTTACAACTTGTTCAACCTATCACATCTTAAGCTTATCATCCAAAAGCTTAGAATCATCAGATGTACTGGGGTGATTTGCAGGTTAGATTTTTCGTTAATTAGACTAGACCAGAGATTGACTGAAGTAGCGTTTATCTACTTGCGCTAATGCAAAGAAAAAGAATTTCGAAGGCTATCTGGATAATCTTCAGACGCCGTTTGTAGTTTAAAAATTAAGAATACTAACAAAAAAACAATTTCTTCCCTAGTGGACTCGCCACTATGTTAGAGCCTAGCTTTACCTCGGGCTGAAAAGGTAGGATCCAGGGCCAACATCAAACCACGCTCAGCCTGGTAGCTAGCCCTACCAGGTCAGGAGAGGACTCTCTCCGGGTCTATCTCAGCAAATTATGATCACTAAAGGCTTGATATGACTGATTTAACTACTGATACTAGGCTAGGTATTCATGTGCAAGAGGTTGTTTGAATGAATTGATGAGCTGTTGGCTCACATGAGAAGGCAGATTTTGGGGTGCGGGGAATGAGGCACATTATGCAGGGATCTCAATGGGGCAAGGTAGGCAACTGAATTTGGCACTCTAAATCAAGTGAGATGGATGGATTTAGATAGAGGAGGAGTTGAAGAGGTCAAGAGAAACCATGGATCCTATCCAAACAGTGGAAAACATCAAAAACTAAAGAAAACTTCAAGTAGAGCACTGCAATTTCAATGTGTTCTACTTACACTCTTGTTTGATTTATCTGAGAAAAAATAAGAGAGAAAATGATATACATAACACATGAATAAATTCACAAATACATAAGAAAGTAGTGTACAAAAACAAAGCCATAGGGATCCCAAAGAGTACTGCAAATCCTGTAAATCCTGGTCTCAACTCCTTAGCCAAAATACTGATATGAATGTATAAGAAAGCTCCTTACTTTCTCAAGAGTCCAACCATGCCAATGACTAAAAAAAAAATAATATAGACAAAGCATAGCTCATCCTAGCCTCTAAGGGTCGAGCTCACATGTTTAGGAGCTGATCCAACTGATTCTAACTAGGAACTAGAAATCAGGCAGTGGAACAACATACCTCTATAAACTAGGGAATTGATCCATTCAGTTTCAAACAACATTTTAACCAATGAATCTACCTTACCAAATGAGAATTTGACATATTTACATAATGATCCATCAATATACATGAAATTACATCACAATTTTCCATCAAGAAAGTGAAAAAGTCAAACTAGCCAAAACTGGGCGAAAAACAGAGCAATACTTGGTCAAACAGGCAATTTTTCCTCTATGTGCTGCACCTGTTTGGACCCACTTTTGGAGGCCTTTCCGGTGTCCAAATTATCTCCAAGTATGCTTGTTGGAAAGGTATACGTGTCTACTTTCCAACACAAGTGTAATATTTCAATTTTTCCTTCCGTTTCCCTATCAAAAATCAAATCTCCCAAGATTACCTCCTGTGTGTCAAAATAGGGGCAGTGAGGTCATTTGTTGAGTGTTTTTGACCTTTTTGAGGGATCAAAACCTGCCCAAATTTCTTGGCCATAGGTAGGAAAGCATAAATTTTCATGCCAAATCCAGAAATGCAGAGTTTTTTGGATTTGGAGCCTCCTAGCAAAAGCGAGCACCACGTGGCACGACACATAGGGCATAATTTCCTGTTTTTGTGCCCAAAAATTTCAAAAATGCAAAAAGTGCTCCAAATTTTTTGAAATTTGGGTTGAGTCTTCTCTATCAAGAGCTATGTTGGGCCAAGGAAGCCTCAGCCAATATCCAAAGTCGATCATGCTCCTTTCGCCTCTTTGAAGCCTTCTTCAATTTTGCATTTAAACTCCTTATTCGCACCTTGCAAACCTTGTTCCTCACCATGTAATGAAAAGCCATGTTTCTCAGCAAGTTTTTTATCCTTGTTAGAATTCTCCAAAAATCTCTCTAAGTGGATATTGGCTCTCTCAAGCAAAGACTCCCAATTGGCATTGATCTCCTGCTCTAGTGAAGTAAACTCCACCCTCCTTCTTTGGGTAGCTTGGTGGTTCTCACGAATGTTTTGTAACTCCATGATCACTTGCTGATATTCAAGCTTCTTATTCCTTTGCTCCAAGCATTTTATAATCCACTTAGCCCTATCAAAGTTGAGGGACAAGGCTTTGATGTCTGTCTGTTGCTCTTGGATGATCTCTTTGAGATTTGTGCTTTGCGGGCCCATGTCTGTATCATCATCCTCAATAAGAATAAAGTCACACTCACCTGAAGGCCCCTCATCCTGCATTGGCCTCTTGCCTTTGTCCTGAACCTATTGTGCTGATGACGGAAGCGAGATCCCTTCCACCTCAGGTGGAGATAATACTCGCTTTTCTGTTGCAAACAACTGCCTAGTGCCCTTCTGATAAGTAATAAAAACTGGCATACTAGCAACCTGTGTCTCATGACCCTCATGTTGATAGGAAGGTCCACCTATCTCATGTAAAACCTTGGTAGGTCCCTGAGGAGCTTTGAAAAACTCATGAGAGATGAAATCATCCCAAGTGATGCCCTACAAGCCAAGCTGATGAATAACCACAATTTTAATAAGAGCAAAATGATAAATACTATTAAATTGCTAGTGAGGGGTCTTGTGCTACACTAGAGTGGTCATTTTCTCAATATTTCAGCACATGAAGTAAGGGATGTTCATCATCCATTCCTGGGTAAAGTGCATCAACAACCTAATATGATAAGCATACAAACAGGAGAAGCGGCCCTCACAATTGAAGAACTTCATGATCAATTTCATTAAAGGAGCATATTCATCTTTGAGGTATCGAAAAGGAAACACTCTCTTGAGCTGTCTCAAGAAGCCGGGCTTGATGTATGGTTCATAATGCTGCCGATCAATTTGCTACCTCTTGTTCCATGACTCTCCAATGTTGGGAACACTGGTTGCTAGTGAAATGGATTCTGGTGTTAATGTGAAAGTGACACCAGCTAGTGTGGCTTGACCATCATGTAAATGCAGCACAAATAAGTGGGCCAACTCATGGTGAAACTAAATGCTAGCAACCTTCTCACTAAACTCATAGTAGGACTGGTGTTGGAAACAAGATATGGCAAGTGGGTAGGCCTGTAACTCAGCAACGGTGGTTGGTTCCTCTCGAATATGTTTGCCACCTCTATGAGGCCTCCTGGGTGCATGTACCTATGTTGGTGAGTCACTGTGTGTCTCCTCTTCATAATCATAAGAGGGATCAGATGCCATCTCTGCTAGTGGATAAACTGCCTTAAAGCCGCCTTGATGAAAAATATGTGATTGTGATGTTTTTGAATTTTGCCACCAAGGGAAAAAAGTGATATAGGGGACTATAGGGGGAGGGAAAAATGAAGGATTTTAGGGACCGTTTAAGGTAGATTTTATTTAAGAGAAATGGGGAATTTAGGGAATGATTTAGGACTTTATGGTATGGTGTTAGGGTTTGGGAATTTGTATTTGGGTTTTAGGAAATGGGAGTAGGGGTATAGGATTAGTAGATTAAGGGGTAATGTGAACTTTGGGGAATAGAGAAAACAAGGGAAGTATGAAGTAAGGGAGTGATGAGGTGAGGGGATACTTGGTAGCAAAACAGTCAATACAAAACCCTAGCAGCAATCTCCTTTGAAAATTTTGAAGAGATAGGGTTTGTTTTCCTTTAAACAGCATTCCATACATCAACCACCATGAAACAACTAGCGATCTTGGATGAAAAACTATGAGACAAGCTCAACCTACTTGTATCAATGGCAGTCCATGCGTTTTGGGAGATTTTAGAGCAAGTTTGGCAGTTTTCGGGCTTCCTGGCTGTGTGCGCCGCACCCAGTATATGCGCCACGCCTGTGCAAAATTGAATCAGAGTCTAAGGCCCAGTGCGCGTGCCAGTTGTATGCACCACACCCAGTATATGCATTACACCTGTGCAAAATTGAACTGGAGTCTGAGGCCTAGTGCGCTACATCGGTTGTATGTGCCGCGCTTCGTGCCCAGTGTGTCGCGCCTAGTGGCTTGGTGCGATTTTCACCAAACTTTCTCACTTGCTCACCAAAATCACTTTACTTTGCTTGTAATTTGCAAATGAACTTTTCAAATGAAGAAATAACTTATAAACAAAGAGCTTTTAAATTTTTGGCTCATAAAACCCATTTTTACAATGTTTTGAAATGACTTTATTTTTAAAACTCTATTTTTGGAGTTTTTCACTCCTTTTTAGCTTTGTGATGAACTAAATGACCCGTGCTTTGTTTGTTTTGCAGGTGATTGGAGCTACTGGGGCTAAGGAAAGAAACTAGGGTTGCAGGGGAAGTAATTTACATATGAAGGAAATAACGTTACATGATTTTTGTACAATAAAAACAATAATACTATGTTTTTCCTCAAAACTCTGTTTTAAGGAAAGACACATCTCTGAACACTTGATGACAGATCTTATTGATGTTGTAACCACCTCATGTGCCTACTGGTTGTTATTGGACACTTTGAAACACTTTTGGACTAAACCCTAATGAAACCCTAGACATAAATGACAATGAAACCCTAAAAAGACTTTTACAACCTTTAAGACAAAAAGAAGACTATATATGTTTTTTGATGAGCAAACATGAACCAGCAGGTAAATGACATGAGGGAAACTGTAGGAAAGCCACTCCCGTAAGATGATCCATGCACCTAATGGAATGCAGATGACTGGGCGAGACACCTAATATGAAATGCAACAAGATGATTTGATCTCTGATAGAGGGATGAAGATACCGACACTAACACCACCCATCCTAACACCAAGCTCACATTGCAATTCCTTGATCACGTGAGCATGCTCACATGCTTATGGTAGACAAATATTAATCATTTAAAAAGATTGAAAAAGTCCTCCATTGAGTATGTCCCAAAGTTGGGTATTTATTTTCAAGGAACCAGTAAAGGAGGAGTTACACAAAGGAATAAGTGCCACAACAATAGGAAGCACCCACAACACTAACATCACCACCAATACTGCTAAATGATTGACTCGGGGACGAGTCAATGGACTGTGTTCATAGCGAATTGGGTCCTTCATTTTGAGATTTAAGTGGTGACACATCTTGAAGATTGACCATATTTTGACCAGAGGTAATCATTGCAGGACATAGAGAAGAAAAATAGAGAAGGAGAAGGGGCCCGCCATATACTAGCAATTGTGGAGATCCGGTAAGAGAAATCAGGACTTAGGTGGTTATAGCCAAGTTGGAAGGAACGCTGGTAATAAGGGACACAGACACAACCGAGCAACATAGGTAGTGGAAACAAGGGAAAGTTGGAGTAGCCTAGGGAGAGGTAGCATCAAGCATAGGCATAGGGTTTAACAAGGCAGAGGAGAAATGCAAAAGCAGAGAGTATATGAATGCATTGAAATGTTGTTGTGGAACCCACTAAGCCTACACTGTTTCATCTCATATTGCTCATATATTGTCTTTTTATTGTAATTTTCTATTCTATAATTAAGGTCATTGAGCCCAATGTAATGATGTAATACTATTGAACTTAATGAAAGGAGGAACTACATGGTTATATGAGGATATTTATGTGTACTTTGTTGTAGCCTCGTAATTTTTATTATTATTATTGCGCATGTACATTATGCCTTCTTCTTGAATGCTTGAGCGGAATTGATTACACCTTGATGTTCTAGTTCTAAGTTTATTAGGTGTTGATAGCCTTCATGGGGTTTCCTCGACACTAGTTTCCAACCCTATCTATGTAAGGTCGTGGCATGCCTCAGGTGAGATGCCTTATTCTTCTGAATAGGGTGAAAATGTAGCCTTTGTGCTAGACTATCACAAAGCCTTTGTTGGCCCCTATGTTTGAACCCAGGGTCTCAAACATAGATAGGGACATGAACCAGGAATAAAACTAGAGGATGAAAGACCATGAAAGTTACCAGTGTAATGTTACACCTCCACGGTTATGTGGATGAGATTTTCCGCAAAATGAGGAATGGTAATAATGCATGTAAAATCCATGTTTCCATGATGACACAACCCAGATGGCCCATAATAATAAAGGTGTTGAATGCTGAGGCACCCATGGCAACCGAAATGTGTAAATTCACCCCACCAATGTTAGAACACGAATCCTTTCCAAATCACACATAGGATGTAAGAGATATAACCATGTCGACAATTAGTTAAAAAAGGAGAATAAAAAAACCAAACAATACAAGGAACAAAATCATCCCCTATCAAGATGAAAAAAACACCACATGGACAAGGAGAGATAAAGTCGTTGGCATCAACTATTAAATAGTATTAAACATACACCATTTTCAAATAATATTTTTTATTATTATTGAAATCCACTGCCTTGATTAAACATATGAGGTGCACCAATCTAGGATTAATTTCCCATTAAAATACATCCCTACAGATCCATCATAACCTTGCCCATATATCCCCAACACTTGCCACACCAAATTAACAAGTCACTCATCACTCCATTATGTGAAATTCCACTGGCATAAAAAGATATGTTCCCCACAATAACAAAGCTCAGAGGACCTCCACATTTGATATAGAAGTAGGCAAGGGTCCAGTAATATGTTGGGTAAGATAGAGATTATTCAGCGTAAACCCCATGTAAAATGAAAAAACCTATCACATATGAGTTACAACAATATGATCACCTATCTCATTAATAACATTCATGAGATATATTTCCTTCCACCAACCATCTGAATGAACCCCTCACAAATTATGCAAGAGAAATAGATGACAATGAGGATACATAGATAAAATTAATATCCATTCAATTGAAACTGCCAAAAAAGCATCATAGAGAGTTCACTAATATGCTCATGCATCTAGAAAATAGTTAAGACGACATGATATATTTCAAAAACCCTCCACTAATAGTAAATCAAAGTAAATTCCATCCAAATGAACCATTATAAAATCAGAAACAAGGATCTCCTCTTGGAATTTATGCCTATCATACCAGGATGATCACTAAACCCACTTATGTATTGCATTACTATTTATGGTCCACAATACTACCTCTACACCATAAAACTCATAAAAGAAACTGGCCCATATGCATCTCAAAACATATAGCCAAATACCCAACAATATAATGTATCCTGGAAAAAAGAACTAGGTTAATGGACCATCTATTAGCAGGAAACCATGGAAATGTTGTATCAATACCAGGAAAAAATTATCACATGAAAGAAAATAATCCAATATGCGTACTAACTTCTTCTTCATAAAAATTGCTTCATCTACTGAATATCATCTCATTTCGTTATTTCCACATGAACTTAATATAATAGGCCAAGGATGTTCTGATAAAGATGAAACCTTTGTAAGTATATTCTCTCTTAGACTAATGGTCCTCTACCATAACAAATGTCTAGAGCTTGAAACAAAACCAACTTATGGGAAGGTAAGCATGAAACTTCAACATATAGAATCCCTGCTTTTTTCCCTATAAAAAAAATTAATTTGGAGTATTCGTGCACAACAACAATTGAATGAGGATGGGTTTTTGTCCACCCAAATTTAATGGGGATGTACTTCATGCTATGTATGGAGTCATGTTCCACACACATTTCAATGGTATCTTAGGTCATGTATAAATAGGAAGATACTTCTAATTTGTAAATCATAACACATTGGTGATAAGAGGAACGAGTTCACTCTCTTTTACCTTTTTCTTTTTCTTGTTTGTAATTCTACTACTATTGAGGAAGAGTAGTAATGTTGCAGAATTGATGCTCATGATGATGAAATTTGATGGTTTATGAGGTACTATGTGTTTTTATGAGATTGGTTTCAAGTTTTCATCTTTTAATATTTGTTTAACATTGAAATTCTATGTATTTTCTTGAGGTATTATCATGGTATGTTATCACCCACGCGGATCTTAAATACTTAATGCTAGTAGAAAGACCCTAGTTGATAGTGAATCCCATAATTTTCTTCTTTATCTTAAACCCTAAAATTCTAGTCACCATTTTCATGTGCATTGGGAATTCCTATTCGATACTTTTCCAATCGATGGGTGGTGTTGAAACCCTAGACCTACTTAGACTTCATTTCCAAACAAGAAATAAGAACTAGTCCTATTTTTCTCCATTATCCTTACCTATTTATCTCCAAACCCTAACTAGGTCACTTGACCTAATCTTAAACTTAAAACCATAAAAATATGTACAATATATAAGAAGCCTAAAATAGACCTTGCAAACCCTAGGTGTTCTTTATCTATCCCTTGGAAACATTTAAGCATAATTACTACTAAAATAAGGTCATTCAACCTTACTTAATTATGGAGTTTTAACGAAGAAACTAAAATTTTCAACTATTATAATTTAAACTTTATTTTTCTTAGTCCATCCCCTTATTCCCAAACATTCATGGTGTGTATTTATTTGAGGCACACAAACCCTGCCTTTTACCTTATAAAATCCATGCAATTTGGAGTATTCTTGAACAACGAAAATATATATGTGAAAAATTAAAAACATTTAATTTTACTAATGTTACCTATGAGTAAACAATACTCTACAAGTTGAATAATTCAATTTGGCCTTGAAATGAAGGTTGGGCATGCATTTGTGTGAAGCAGGCAAAAATGCCCTTCCTTCACTAAAATGCATGCCCATGATTCATTTATTGGCCAATCTAGTTGATTGAAATTGTAGATTGTTTATTTAATGATTTTACACACTTTTAAATTGTTATATACTTACTTTGAGTTTAAATATTTATACTTTATATTTCATATAACATTCTAAATTTTGCTTCAACTTGCCTTTATATGTGAAAGTTGTGTATAATTGGGAAACATAGTTATGTATGATATTTGTGAGACATGATGCAAGGTTATATCCTAAGGTTCGGAATTGTCCAATCATGTCCTATCTCAAATTTCATTACCAAGAGAATAATTGGTTTGGCATGGGAGTGCATATTTGTTCTCACTGTGATTATTGGCAGATATGATCAATTGTTATTTCGAAAGAATTGAATTTTAATGTATAACATTTCGTTTATGAAAATAGCTATGATATGTTGCATTAAATGGTTTTATATTTAGGTTGGAATGATGATTATCACACATCCAATTAATTATAGGTCCCAATATGCATTTATTTGAGGCACAAAAACCTTCACTTTAACCCTACAAAATCGATCCAATTTGGTATATTCTTGCACAACATAAATTTGTATGTGCAAAAGTACTGCTAATTATGAGTAAAAAAATACTCTCCAATATGAATCATTCATTTTTCTCTTGTAATGAAGGTCGAGCGTGCATTTTTGTGAAGTAGGCCAAAATTACCTTGCTTCACTAAAATGCACGCTAAGGTTTCATTTGTTGGCAAAAATTATTGATTCAAATTGTATATTGTTAATTTAATTATTTTACATGCTTTTAAATTATTAAATGATTACTTTGATCCTTAAATAATTATGCTTCATATGTCATACAACATTCCAATTTTTTCTTCAACTTGCATTATGTCAAAAGTTGTGTATAGGTTTTGCTTCAGCTTGTTATTGGGCAGAACAGTTGTCCTTTTAATTCATAGAGTAGTTCCAACTCTTCACATTAATTTTCAATCTGGGCAGTTTTTGTTATTGCAAGGCTATTACAAAAAATATATGCAAGGGAAAATGATGACTGGTGCTAATGAATCTCTAACTCAATCGTTGTATTCACACTCTTGACAACTCAACACTCTGGTTGTTACACTATTAAACATTGTTCACACTCTCAAGAAATAAACACACAATGTCAAATAAAACAACTCTGTCACACTATCACTCTTATTCAGAAAAGAAGAGAACTCCTAGAAACCATTCTCTCAAAAAATGTTGAAACACGTTCAAATGAAATGAACGTGCCATCAAACTGTAATAGGAATTAAATAACATTCACACTAAAAAAGGGACTAGTCCAATACCTATGTTATTACACAATATAGATGTTAGAATTAGGCAATCATTAAAGCATGAACAAGACTTATAATAATTGTAACAACAACCACACATGAATTATAACTGAGAGGAAATAAATCAAATATCTATAGTACCTTCCTAACCAGTGATCCCTCCTAAGAAGGAGGGCCCATACTTCCTAGCAGAGGATGGTAAACAACACAAAAGCTAGTCAACATAAATGTATGGCACCACAAATTATTGAGCTTGCATTAATGAAGCATACATTATTACAATGTTAGCACTCTCCCCCTCTATCACTATCTATCCATTTATATATGTGTATCTCACACGGGTAGAGAGCACACCTCTTTACAATTTTAGATTGCAATGATAATATCATCATGATAATCTCTCGATTCTCATGTGATCTAATTTTAGAATACACATTAACAATTCGATAACAATTTCCAAGATTAGGACAAAGTTGTAATTTTTTTTCCAAATTACAATAATTATCAATAGAAAATCCTAACTATTTTGGCTGCGTTGTCCATTAACTTCTCCTTTGATAGTTGAACTATATTTTGACCATATGATTTCCAGATTGATCTTCATAACTAATTGAAGGAGGTCAACAAGTCCAAAATAGATCTTCATGTGTAACAAGAATTATCAACGAGTCCTTGTGTTGTCCTTGACGAGGAAAAATTTGAAAAATCCTATAACAACATCTCAATAGACTACAAACCTTGTAACAAACTAGTTTTCCAGTTTACGAGAAAGATAGCCTAAAATAGTAGTTATCATTCCAAATTACAAGTATAATTGGATAACAAGGATGATTTATAGAAAGATACATACCTAGGTTGATAATGGTTGTTACAGTGGTAGAGTATGGTCGCAAGAATAAAAAATGGTAAAGAAAAGGTAGGAAAATGAGTGCAAAAAGATGCCGATTTCACATCCCAAAATCTGCCCCCAACTTAAGTATCTGGATGTCCATATCCGCATGATTTCATGTCTCAACATCTCCATCCCTCTACTTCAACTGTTAGTTCTTGTGTAACCTAAGCATTTTTAGCAGGTTCTTATGGAACAAGGGTTTGGAATTCTTCATCTTGCTCCCCAACTTGAATTCTAATTGAAGTAATGGTTAGCCTTTCACAATATTCTTAGTCCAATACTTCCTTACATCAGTCACATAATATAATTATCATTATTCTGCCACTTATGCCAAGGTTTCTACTCCATTTTGTTTTCTAGACTGAAGATTCCCTTCAATCATGGTAAGTTGTTTCCTTAAATTCTCATTTTCCTCCTTCAATTTATTAATTTGCTAAATAAGGAGGTCAGTTTTAGACTTACTTGGTAAAGAGAAACCTTCTTGTTCCCTTTTTAGCTCCTCCTCTTTCTGTTGTTCCTCAAGTTCCTTTGGTTTAGGTGGAATAACATGCACTTTAGGTGACAAGGTATGTTCTTTTACAAATTATTCTTCTTTCTTTTCATTCTGTTGTCCTCAGGACTCCTTTGGTTTTGTTGTATTAGTATATTTCTTAGATATTGAGGTAGCTAATTGTTTAGTCAATTTAGTGTGTCCTAAATTGCTACATAAGTTACCAATCCAGGAGTCGTAAATTGATGAAGTGTGGTGCACTGTATGTGCAAGACAACCTCTGTATTACTTTATTGTTTTCAATTTTTATCTTGTTTCTGCAGTTTTGTCTTTGTTGGTCTCCTAAAGTGTTTAATGCAAATGGAAATCCTAGTCTAAGGTTTCAAGAATTCTTCTAAAGGTCGAGTATGGAAGTAGAATTGAAGACAAGGTTTATGCCTCTTATGGTAATTTCCAAACTTAGCACTTCAAAGATCTCAAAACATGCTATTTAAAAAATCAGAACTTGAACAAAAGTGTAAACATGCAGCTACATAAATCAAGCAAAATATGAAGTAATA
>APFE031100178.1:3342-41010 GCA_000404065.3 Pinus taeda
AAAACAACAATATTAATAATAATATTTATATTGATCAATAATAATAAATTAATTATTAGTAATATAAAACAATGAACGTTAATGTTCAAATAATAATATAAATTTATTAGAATTATAATTAACAATCAATGAGTCGGCCATTCTATTTGTACATCTAACTTCTTTCATATTTATACCTAACCCTTTTCCTTCTTTTCTCCGTACAATTGTCTTGATGATGAGTCTGGGTTTAGACTCGAAACGTCGACCATATAGAAATGAGCACTGTGGAAAATCCAAACTCTTCTCAAAAATATGTATTGGTGGGTTAAGAGTCACTGAAATGTGGTGATTTGGCATTGCTCCCTATGAACTTTCTTATTGATCCAAACTAGTTTGGGATGTCAGATGTCACTATCACATGGGAAATAAATCATCTTCTTCAACTTTGACGCATAAGAGGATCAACTATGTTGAGGATGAAACTCCTATTTCACATTCATGGGGGTGTTTCAAAACCATATCTATAAATATATCAAATCCTCGAACAAGTCCAAGTGGTAAGTAAGCCTCAAGGGTTAGCTCAGTTGGTCAAAAGCCATGCCTCGCCATCGGGAGGTCACAAGGTCGAATCCACCCGAAGCTCTTGGGGTCAGGTCTTGCAGTAGGCCGAGGGGCGATTTAGCTTAGCTATCGCCCAGATTTTTCCATGGACGTAGTGATCACTCACTGAACAGGGTGCTCGTGAACCACATGTAAAAAAAAAAAGTCCAAGTGGTAAGCATCTGAATTTATGCATTCTCGTGAAGTATTGTTCGATATTATCAGTGGTGGACTTTACTGAGAATTACACATTTTATCCCCAGACAGAGATACATAGGGATTATTATCATTGAGACCATGTGTCCATATTAGTACATGTTTTATAAAGACATGCACAATTAAAGACTGATGATATGGATAACACTAATGAGTCACATGATGTGATTAAGGAGTATCAATTTTACATCAATGATGATCGTGGTCATGACACATTATTTGTGCAACATTGATTTGACTTGATTTATGAATCATTAAAAAAAATGGCATATCATTCAAGAAGCATTGGATAGGGTCAGATGGTTTTGCAGGGTAGTTCAAGTCAGCACACACTTTTTATTTGTTGACCTGACTACACAAGAAGACAAAATTTCAGCATACTTGGAGCTACTTTGAAACAAGAAATGGAAAGGGTGAGCATGATGGTTTAGTTTCTTGTGTGAAGCAAGAAATTAGTAGGTACCAAATGATTCATGATGCAGATCAAATCAAATCATCACTAGAGGTAGTCAATCGGTGCAAATACCATTTAAAATGTGAAGGTCATGAATCTATAAGGCACGTGAGTAGGTTCTTCTTGAATATTGAACTTGGTGATGTGGACAGATCCATTCCTTGGTATTGTAATAATGTAGAAGGAATAAGGGAATTACACTCAGTATGGAGCAAAGACATGGGGGGAATATTTTCCATTGAGATAAGAAAGTTTAGACATTTTTTTTTAGTTTTGAATTAGTGTTGATGGATGTAGACTTGAGCACTATGAAAAACACATGTATGTGAAAGGATGAAATATGTCGCTCTTAATCCAAAGAGGCCTCATATAATTCTGACATGGCAAGAGATGCATAATGAAGAGGCCATCATTGCACTTGATTATGATTGGGTCTACGATATTGTAAGGGAAGGTATGTGGCTCATTTGTCAATAACAATTTCATCTCTAAATTAAAATATTTAAATGATTCATATTTTGTATTTTGGTTGTAGTCGATGTTTTTGTTATCACTTCTCCTGTAGGAAATGAAGAGAATATGGCCTATTATTTGATGTGATGTAAATAGGTGAAAAGTAGGTTGGTGAGAATATATGAATATGGATAATTCACATACCAACTTGGTGACATGGTTGTGATGGGCCAATTTTTTGAAAAGGTTAAAAAATATGCTAATCATATAGTTTATAGTGATTTTATGCCTAAATATATATCTTGTCAATAAAGTCATATATTCATAGCATCTCAAAGTCAATCTCATAGAAATCAAAACAAAGAAAGGTGAGCCAAGGAGACAGAAGATGAAAATATCATATCATGAACATATTATAGATACTTGCATTCCTATGAGCCTTTGGCCATATGAATGGAAATCCCTGAAGTTGAGTCTATAAAAGTCAAGTGTAATCTAATATAGTATAAGAGGTCTCAAATGTATTATTTTTGTAATCTATAAATGTCAGAGTAGAATACTGTTGTAATTTTGTAATTTTGAATAGATAAATGTTTCCCTCTTATCTAGGATGGATTCATAATGGTGTACATATATCTTATATAAGATTTAGTTTCCTTTAGGTTCATAAGTTTTGAAAGTACACCAAATTTCAAGGAGGTGCTTTAAAATCTATAGGGATTTAGATGTAGATTTAATTAAAAAAATTTATGTTAAATTTTCTAAATGTCATGTGTATAGTATTCACATTGAGCATGCAAGAAATTTTATATATATATATACATGTCATACATATTTGGTTTCTAGAAAATCCATTTCAGTATGTATTAACCAAGTTGATATGGTCCATTTTACTGAAAATGGAAATTCAACAATCTAGGTTATGAACAAAATTGAAATATTTTTACGTTATTAATAATAAATATGTCATGTGTTAGTTTGATATAAAATATGGAAAGAGTTATACACGTGCTTCATATTGGAATGTAAGAAGTGCACCAACCAATAAATATAATATATATATATATATATATATATATATATATTATATATATATATAATTATAATGTTATGACTATTAGGATCTTTTATTTAACCTTAAAAGAAGTAAAATAGAATAAAATGTATTACTACTTTACATCTTCACATCTAAATTAAAATCACTGCAATTTAACATACATTGATTGCACTAAAAGACACTTTCTACAAATCCAATATTAAATTGATGTACATGATATATTTTAGTTAATTTTAAGTGTTGAAGTTACTTGCATCATAGTAATATCGTACTTATTTCCCTAGTCTATCAAACTAGAATTCAAAATTGTTATTTTGTAAGATTTTACATATTGAATGTTCTTAATTGAATGTCTTAAGTTAAGGAATTGATTGAAACATTTGATAGGCAACTAAATTTAGGAATGTTCATAAAACTATATAAATTTATCTAAAAACATATCATTAATTATTTTTTTGTATATTAAATTCCAATACACATGACTTGTATTATGTGTTATGACTAAGTTGTTGTAGATGACCTTAAAATAAATAAAATTTAATAAAACAAGTTATTAGTTAAGTATAACTAGCTAAAGACATTTTACAAAATTGAATTTAAAATGTATTTCAATCATATTTGTGTATTTTACTTGAACAATGAACATATATTTTAGTTCATTCTAAGTATCAAAAATATTTTCATCATAGTCTAAGTTTGCACTTATTTTCTTAGTTTCTTTATTGAGAAGTCAAAATTGTTAACATGTTAGCTATGTATGATAATAAACTATCCATATGAAAATATATACAAATTATATTATACAAATGAACATCCACAAACTAAAATAATAAGTATCCATAAACTGAAATAATGTTTATGCATCCATAAAATGTCCATGTATGAAAATATACAAAGTCTGTACATCACATGTGAATATGCCCTAGGAAATGGGCCTAAAGATATACAAACTATATATGATCCACTATAGAAATTATCACTTCTAGAACTCTTATGTGTGTTCTACTACTCAAAGTGAGTGCCCATAATTTGGTACTGCAATATAACACATTCAAGTTCAAATTAATTAAAACATTATTTGTACAAATATAAACAATATGGAAATATATGACTTTGAATTGTGCATTTAAATAGTCCCCTAATCATGACTCAGTCGAGTGCAAATAGAAGTCAGGTTAGTGCTCACTTACATGTGGCTCGATGCTTGCATACCCAACATCCCAATCATGTGTCCACATAACTATGACATCAAAACCCTTATGCATTTGGGCCTATGTATGCAATGAAAAAGACAAATTATAATTTGTCTATGAATTAATTAGCATGCATACATGTAATTTTAAAAAAGAAGATGTTGAAATATTAAGAATATAAAAATTCACCTCCATTGTTAGTCCATGAGTATTATGAGGTGGAGGTGGAAGTGGAGGAGACTGATCCATGGAAACATGCACTAGAGGAGGCTGCTCTAGTTGTTCAACAACCCCCTTAGATGACCTCAGAAACTCATCTATGTAGTTTGGTTTTGCATGCATGTTATCATGAAATTATTAATATAAATGCAATCTGATACAAACTTATTGACACAAATAATGTAAAATTTAACAACAAGGTTCAAAAGTTTTGTATATATGTACCTGGTCTGTGTCACGTGGGCCATGCACCCTCCAAGTGTCATAGACGGTATCATGACACATTTGTGCATATGAAAAAATTTTCTCATAATTTCTCTAGAATCTCGAGATGTGAAACATCCTGTAATGTAACTAGTGGCCCACATGGAAATGAAGGTGCTCTTCTCATCTCTCCATGCAATGTGACATGCACAATGGCCAGTGTCTTATACATGCTATCTATAATAGTATGCCTAGTCTCAACGCCAAGTTGTGACGACTTCTCTAGCTCTGTTAGCAATACCACACTCTGAGATGGTTGTGGCAACAATCTCAAAGGTGGTACCACATGTGCAGGGTCCTTGCAAGCCCCAACACGTTCATAACTACATCCCAAACTGTGTCCATAAAACCTAGATCCAGTGCTAGTGTAATTCAGACTCATATGTAGCACAACGAATGCATATATATGCTTTGCAAAGTAAATGGGGACCTTGTTGTAGTGGGGTAATTGACCTCAAGCTCTAATGAATCAATCATAAACAAAAGGGGCCACATTAATAATATTAAAATATTTTAGCAGAATCAAGATAGCATGTGTAGCACGACATGCTGAAGAGATGTTAATCAACTCCCCATGAATATCAATGTTCTTGGTGGCATCTTCCACTACCTTCTAATTATGTGGGCCTCTAGACTTCTAATCCTACGTATGAAATATAAGAGGTGGTTTTGTGGGCCTGCCCTCTGGAATGTCTCGATAAACTTATTGATGTTATCCAACATCAGTGAAAAACTATGCCTAGTAGGTGAAATAGTAGAGATTTTATTTAACTCTCGTGTGGTCCATCTCTGCTGGGCCCTAGCATCCTCAATCATGATACTGGCTATAACGTCATTCCTCGAAGGGACTAATTCTACTCTTTGATATTCGCCTTCACCCTACTGAGGGTGTGCAAATCATAAACACACACAGATATCTATATCTATATATATATATATAGATAATATATAATATATATTATAATATAATATATTATATATAGATATCTATAATATATATATATATATATATATATAGATAGAATATATAATTATATATATATACATAAACAAACTAGAAGCATAATAACATATATATTAAATTCAAACACATCAATTGTAGACAATTTAAAAATTAAAGATAATTTCAAGACATAAACACATAAAGTTTAAAGAGGATTTAAAATGCAATATGTATACTTGCAATAAATGAAGAGGGTCCACTATTTGTAGCAATATCATCAACAAAGACAAAATCACTGCCTTTGACACTCTCACTTTTGTCGAAGTGGAGATCTATGAGTGGAACATACACTCTAGTATGGCTATGTGATCTAACCTAACGATGTATAACATATTTCCCAACACTTGGATGGGTTGGGGGTGTGTGGGAGATGGACTTGAAAATTACATATAATACATATAGACTAATCCAACAAAAAAATGTTCACATAAAAACAATGAACTAACAACAAAAATGATTTATAAACTCAAGTAGAATAATCTTGCCTAAATTCCTAAACTAAATAGAGTGTCTATTTTGATAAATTATCAACCAAAGTATTGAGTTTCATGTAAACAAAATATAAAAATGCGATTTTGGAAATATAACTTACACTTTTTCTGATTTAGAAATAATTCATTTTATTCCTAGAGGAGAAATATGTAAATATATGTAAAAACATTGAAATAAACCTATTTGGAAAACTAATAAAACTTCATGCCAACCAAGTACTCCATAAGACATGTTCTTATAATATTTGATTTTTACACATGACATGTACTAGGTGCAAGCACACGAACACAATATTTCTGGTATGACACACTACATAATGAAATGGTATGGTGCAAATTAGAAAATAGTCAAAAGTCTTATATATTCACTTTGAATGCACTTTCCATCATGGATTTAATGTATTTATCAATGGTGACTTGTTGAAACATATACATACATACATATATATATATATATATATATATATATAATATATATATATATATATATTAATATATATATATATATAATTATATATATATATATATATATATATATAATATGCTATGTTGTGTTTATAATTAAATAAAAATATAGGAAGCGTAAGTTATAAAATCATTACTCAACTAATAAATTTAATAAGGGTGAGAACTAAGAGATACACAATTGTCATGTATCATTATATTAAATAATTCAACAAATATGAGTAATGAAAATTTTAAGATATGTTGGCCGAATAAATCGTTCTTACGGACAAGACCGATCTCCCTAGTATCAAATGATATCTAGCAACAAGCAGCACAAGCAAATATACTTTTCTCTAAACATGTTTCAATTCATAAATAAAAACTAAGAGGTGTAATAGACCCTACCTGAAGTCCAATGCTAGTTTGTGGAAACCTTGTTCCAATAGCTCCAAAGAGTTTCTTTTTAACAACCTGCAAACACAAACAAGCACACATCAAAGAACACCTCCATAGATAATATAATAAAACATGTTCATTATGAAGATCAAGGAGATCATAAAATAAACCATTAGAGATAGTTCATTGAGAAAAATAAACTTGATTGTATTAACTTTATGAATAAAAGAACCTTACAACATTTTCCTTGATGTTGTACAAGCCCTTTCCAGGGTCCAGCAGGAATCTCCTCTACTTTGACAAGCCTCACTCACTTCCCAAATGAAATGAAAGGTATGTGATCTCTCCTCTCACAAGCTCAAAAAGGAATTCTAATTTCCAGCAGCATTTACCCTCAAGAATCTTCAGCTTTCAACCTCCCTACAACTAGCCCAATGCCTGAATTTAGAGTGCAAATAGAGGAAGTTGCAGGTCCACCATTGAAGGAATAAGTTCCTCCTTCAATGGGATAAGCACCTCACATCATGGAGTTAGCTACCTGAGTTATTGAATGGATGAACCAAGGTGGAGTGGACTTGCCAGCATAATATTCCTTCTAGAAGCATCCAGAAGTGACCCAAGGTGAGTTTTTAAGAGTGAACTCACACATTTTCAACTTTTACAGGGGTTCACACCCATCACTTAACAGACAGAGCGGTCAAGTTCGCAGGGGACATGACCGTTGGGTGCGGCACCGCAGGCAATGCAAGGAGAAAGTACGAAACTAGGATTTAAGATATTTTTAAGGTCTTTCTCCCATTTTCAAGGCTTGACATGAAGAGCTGAGGCTTGAGACCTGAAAAGGAGGTATGTATGAGTAGTGATGGACTCACACAAACTGTAGAAAGTCATGGTGACAATCTTTTGTGTAATAGATTGCCCCCTAAAGTGCAAAGTCTGTAACAGATGAGGATAATTTTTCTTCATCTAAGAAGAGTGAAGGACTTTATCATTTCAAGGATCTTCCTGTGGATACCCCGGTTGGAACCTGTAAAAACATTCAACACAAAATATATATATGTAAAAATATCATCGCTGAGGTAGGCATTCCCATACTCAGATCAAAGCTGACTAAGAACTATGTAAAACTGTTCTGATACAGGAATGATTTTGTATTACATCACAAGTAGAGACATATGGACACAGTATGGGTGCAGCCATTTGTTTATGAATAGTCCACTATATAATGATAAAAAAATTCCTCGCAGCCTGGATGGTGGAAACTAGATCCAGGGTCTTCATTTCTACTTTCCGAACTAGTACAATTCTATCCATGTGAATGAATGTGTCGAAGTCGAACATGGTAGAAACCACTTGATTACCAGTCAATGATGTAAATTGTTAACAAGTGTGAGAGGAACCACTAGTAATGTCAATGGCCCTCAAAGTACTCAGTACAATCCATGAAATGTGAATGAATGAGTCTATGTCGAACATGTCACAGAATCCCTTGATCGAAGGTCAATGATGCAACCTGTCGTCAAAGGTGAGAAACATGCCATTGAGGCATGCAGATTCCAAGGTACTGACAATTTCTAGATCATCTTTCTAGATAATGAGTCAAAGTTGATAGAAAGTGATCCGTCATAAGCAAGCCCATAACATGAAACCATAGATCAAGTATGAAGAAATATATTTGGAAAGGACTAACTCAGGGATGGTCAATGATGGATGACATATATTTTGCAGGTGAATGGTTTATTTGCACAGACTTCTTGAAAACATATCGACACTGCAGATGGCTTGGTGACAATTGACCCAAAGCTAATACCTGGAAATGGGCTGAAGACTTTCAATGTGGCTTGATTAACTCTTAGGTAAAGGATTTCCCAACCCAGGTGAATAAATGTGTCGTGTTCAAGAGTGATGGAAAGTTTTTCAAACACAAAGTACAACAAACAGGTTCATTTTTCTCTCTTTTCCCCCACCATTTATGGCAAGTATCTCTTTATTTTTGACAAGCTTGAGGAGGATAACATTTGCTTCGTTATAAGCTCATCCTTCAGATGAGTCCAACGTAGTTTAGATTCAAACCCTAAGAAGGAGTGGTTTGTTCCTATTTGTAATTGAAGAGGACCTTTGCTGTTAAATTTTAATGAGTCCAATATAGGAGAAACTCGGTGTTTTTCAATTTTAGGGAGTCAGAAGGAAAACTTAAGAAAACTCCCTGGTTGTCCTCTTTCGTAAATTTGTGTCTCCCAAGCCCGAAAGGGTATAAAATAATACTGGAGAGAACTGCTTGGCCATTACGATCAAGGAGTACTTTTCATAATTAGTACCTTCAATCTGAAATGTAAAAAAGCGATCAAAAACACATTGTTTTATTATCAATATCGAACTTGAAACGACAAAAGTTTGGCAATCTTTTCATGTTTATACGGTCAGAAAAGAGCTGTGAGTGGACCATTTTTTAAATTCTATGTTAACGAGTTTAAAAAAGGAAAAACTTGGCAATATTTTCATATTTTATGAGTCAAAAAAGAGCTTAAAGAGGACTCATCCTAGAGGAACGAGTGGTATAAAGGGTAGCAACTGGTTCTAGCAATGGTGGAACTGCTCAAAACATGTAAGGGTCAAGAGGCTGGCTAACAAAACCACTCATAACTACGGTCCCTCAGGAAAGGTAAACAACCAAGTGAAAGCATATGATCAGCCAAAGAGATGGTGGCGATGGAATGAAAACAACCACGGCACATCTAACAGAATTTAGCAGATGAAAAGGCAATCACGGGATGTAAAATGGGTATGAGTTCATTTTTACACAATCTTGAACCAAAGAGAACTTTGCTTGGATTTAGTTTCATGTTTATACAAGCTTGAAACAAAAAACTATGCTTGTTATAAGTTCGCATGCCCCCAACATAATGATGCAAAGCGAGGTACATGCCCCCCAAGCATCATTGCATTCAACCAAGTGGACGAAATGAAGGTTTACTTTCAAGACGTGACTCGAAATGGGAGTTGTTTCATTTTTGAAGAGGTTGACACAAAAAAGAACTATCCTCAAAAATCCGTGATTCATTTGTTAACGAGCTTGACTCAAGACAAGGAACTATGCTCCAAAATCCTTGATTCATCTTTTAACGAGCTTGACACAAGGCAAGGAACTATGCTTATGACATCCAATTTCATTTTTTAAAGAGGTTGAGACGGGAACAAATTATCCTCATGACCTAGTTTCTACAATCTACCTATATAACCTAACTACCTATATAACCTATTGATTAATTTTTTTTTAATGAGGTTGACACAGGAAAAAAACTGTCCTCCTGCCTGATTCATTTTTTAACGAGGTCGACTCAGTAATAGGAACTTTCGTCGAGCATAATTCATTTTTTAACGAGGTCATATTTGTAATAGGAACTTTCCTCAAAACCCTTGTTTCATTTTTTAACGAGCTTGACACAAGACAAGGAACTATGCTCATAATTCCTACTCAAAAATCCTTGATTCATTTGTTAACAAGCTTGACTCAAGATAAGGAACTATGCTCCAAAATCCTTCATTCATATTTTAACGAGCTTGACACAAGACAAGGAACTATGCTCATGACATCCAGTTTCATTTTCTAAAGAGGTTGAGAGGGGAACAAGCTATCCTCGTGAGCTAGTTTCTACAAGCTATCTATATAACCTAACTACCTATATAACCTAATGATTCATTTTTTTAATGAGATTGACACAGGAAAAGAACTGTCCTCATGTCTGATTCATTTTTTAATGAGGTCGACTCAGTAACAGGAACTTTCCTCGAAACCCTTGTTTCATTTTTTAACGAGCTTGACACAAGACAAGGAACTATGCTCAAGACTCCTTGTTTTATTTTTTAATGAGCTTGACACAAGAAAAGGAACTATGCTAAAAAATCCTTGATTCATTTGCTAACGATCTTGACTCAAGACAAGGAACTATGCTCCAAAATCCTTGATTAATTTTTTAGAAGGTTGTTGAGCATCACCCACCTTATGTTAAATTATGAAGAAAACATTATGTTAAATATTTATAAAACTGTGTTAAATGTTATATATGTCTGTGTGAGAAATGTTATAAACTATAACTATATTAATTATATATATATAAATGATTGTTTATTATATAATATTATATATATATTATATATTATATATAATTATTTAGTTATGTTGTAATAATGTGTGTAGTGTGTTGTGGGGTTAATTTAAAAATTTTCATAGAATAAAAAAAAATAAAAAAAAATAGACTTTTAATTAAAACTAGTAAAGTATTTTTTTATTTAAGTTACAATTAATTTTTATAAAAACAAGGTTACTAATATTTATAATTAAAAAAAATAATTTTAAAATATTAAATTATTTAAATTTAAAATAAAAAAAGGAACAACTTCCTTATTTGATTTAATAGAGGTTCAACATGAGAAACCATATTTATTATGTCAATTTAATGTTCTTGATTTATTTATTTATTGGAGTTTTATAGTTTAATTGGTTTTTGTTTTGAAATTGTTTTGGGCATATTTCTGATCAAATTTGTTAGAAATTTAAAATACATTGTCAATAAAAAAAACATCAATTTGTTTTTAAATTTTATTTCACTAAATCTTCAAAAAAAAAATTAAAACATATATAATTAAAAATAAAAGTTACCATAGAAAATTTATAATAACATGTTAATATTGTTGATAATGTTTACAATTTGAAATAAAAAAAAATAAAAATAAACTTAAAATATAGTTTTTTGGGGTGCTTTCAGGTTTCTTGGTGGTTTTTGTGGTTTTCATGGTGACTTTGAGGATTTTTTTTTTGCAGTTTTTGTATGTTAGTTTTTTTTTCAAATTAATTATTTTATTACAGAATATATATATATATATTATATATATCTTAAAGAGACAAAAATGACAAGAAACCTATCTTGGCTTGAGCGTCTAGGTCATTGGAAAGGTTGATGGGTAGCTAGATTGAGTTCCTCCATGTCATTTGAGCTTAAAAATCTCCCGTCAAATTCCTTTTCCTCTCACAGTCCAAGGAAAATGACTTGTGTAGGTCGCAACTCGGGTTTCTGAAGTAGAAATAATGCTCAATCAAGCTATATATTTTGATCGAGAAAATGGCTTGATTAAATATATAACTCAATCAATCAATTAATCTCGATCGATGCAATGGCTCGATCAAAAGATATAGTTCAATCAAGCCATAACTCTCAATCAAGTTATTAACTCAGGTTACAAAACAACTCGACTGAGAGTTTGTTTAAATGCTCCATCAACTTACTTTTAAGCACCTCAACAGCTCGATTAAGCGCTTAAAAATTGCTTGATCAAGTGCTTAAAATTTCTTAATCAAGCATCCAATTTTCAGAAAATATTCCCTAATTTCACTAAAAATTGTAACCCAGCCCTATGTTTTGAGCAAGGATCGTTTTTACTAACGGGATGTAGTTCAGAAAAATGAGATCTGAAACCTTCTATGAATGTATTGAGGCATACAATGATGACTTTTAGGGGAAAAATTTTAGGGCTTTAGTGTAGCACATTTTCATGTTGTTATACACGAAGAGATATTTCCAATAACGTAAGAAGTGTGTCAATCAGAGTCTTATGCAAAAGTTATGCCGCTTAGAAGTTGACCTTCCTTTTTTAACACCTATAATTTGGGAGGATGTTGTGTCAGTCCAAATTATTCATGGAAAGGGGGCTAGCCTCATGTTTGCGATGTAAAATACTCTAGAATAGATTATATTGGAATACTTAAAAATTGATGTAGTCAAATTTAACCACTAGTAGGTTATTGGGTTGTGTTATAATCGGGGCACTAGGAGGAAGATGCATTCCATTCCTCCGAGGGCATTTTCTTCCATAGTTGAGAAAATATAGCCAATATGGATAGGAAGTAGAGCACAGAAGGAGGATTTGTGCACTATATAAACCCATGGGCCACAAACCTTACCTCTTTGTATTTGCAGCTATATTTCCAAAAGAGAGTGAAGCAACCTCACCTTCTAACTAGGTTTAATCCCGAAAGGGTTCCCATTGCATATTTTGTGTCTTATGTGTTTGTGTGTGTGTGCTTATTTTATCGCTCTCCATTTTTCTGCATAATTTCAATTCGCATGTATGCACTAATTACAACTAAATCTACAGATCTTAAAGTTTAATGAAATTGTAATATTGTAGAATCTCATATTTTTAATGCAATATTATCAAATATGTTGTGGCAAACTATCTAGTGGAATAACCATGATATTTTATGGATCATATTGGTATCAAATCCAATTTCCTTTGGCTATTTTGTGGATTTTGCAGGGGATCTAGGTTGGCGTTGTTGAAAATCATAAAACCATAATCATGGCCGACGAATTTGTAAATGACCCTTGTGATCCTCTAGAGGTGAGGTTTTTGAGTTTGGAACAACAATTCATAGACATAAATCACAATGTAAACCATATCACGGATGCCTTGAGAAATATTCTTAGGAAATTTGGAGAAGATAGAGGTTCAAATGTAGAGGAAAAATCAGAAAGGGGATTGGGAGATCAGGAAGAAACGAAGAACCATACAAAGAAAGAACCTAGAAAATGTCAATCTGGTTTGAGTGCAATGAATTAATCGTTCTTTAAAATGGAACAAGAAATTGATACCAAGTAGTACCATAGTGAGATCAATGCTCTGAAGCTAAACCATTGGTTGTCGCACCTATAAGTTTATTTTATTATCCATTAGATCGAGGAAGGGAAAAAGATCTCATTTGCGTGACTGAAATTAGAGGACGATGGAATGACTTGGAGGGGGAGACACACACAAACTAGGTTGGATGAAGATCCTCCAGTCACTAAGTGGAGTCTGAACCACCATCTACGTGAGCAAGTGATTCTATTCAAGCCCAAATCATTGGACGAGGATTGCGTACATGCCCAATATCTAGAGAACATAGGTATCAAGAGAAAAAAATCAAGTGAATCAAAGGAGAAGGAGAAACAAGATGCTTATAAGGAGGGAAAGAAGAATAAAAAAGGGGGAAAATATAAACGACCTCTGTAGCACACTAGTGAAAAGGCCCTAGAAACCACTATGACCATTGCAACATTGATGGCCATACAAAGGAGAAGTGTTGGAAGTTTCATCTAGAGCTAAACCTAAAGAACAAGAAGAAATATAATAAGAAGAAGAATCTTATGGCCACTGATTTAAGAAACTAGGTTGAAAGAAGCCCAGATGTGGATGAGAATATCGTTTATCCATTAGTGTAGAAGGAGGTGAAATTGAGTAAACTTCAATAACATGAAGATAAGTAAATGTCCAAACTCTTCAATATAAAGATACAGCTCAAGAAGACAAAGATTGATGCTCTGTTTAACTCAGGATCACAGGTGAATCTCATTGCAGTAGAGCTAGTCAAGAAATTGGGGCTGGAATTTTTTGATCATCCAAGCCCATATCCATTTGGATGGGTAAATAAGGATGCAGAGATAAATGTAACAAAACAATGTAAAATTACATTTTCTATCAATGTTTATTATATTAAAGAAGTAGATCTAGATGTGGTTCCCCTTGATGTATGTGGAGTCATTTTTAGGAGTCCATACATGTACATGTGTGATGCAATATTCATGAGGAGAGCCAACTAGTATTGGCTCATCAAGGATGGAAAATATTTAATCATAAACACACACAAAGGAAAGTCGAAAATATCACTGGTAAGTGCCAACCAAGCCATGAAATTGATCAATCCCAATAAGAAGTATGATTTACTTTTTTTAGGAGAAAGTGAGTCTATAGAGCAGTTAATAAGAGGAAAAGCATCTCTAGAGGGGTGTACTAAGAAACCAAAACAACAATTGGAGGCTTTTTTACAGGAATATAGGGATGTGTTCTGAGAGCCTAAAGGGATACCACCTAAAAGAGAAGTGGAGCACGAGATCGAGCTATTGTTAGACTCCCCATTACCAAATATTGGGCTATATAAGTAATTTATTATAGAAGCAAGTGAAGTGAAGAGACAATTGTTGTAACTACTATAAGAGGGTGTCATTCGACCGAGTACATCACCATGTGGGTCATTCATCATTATTGTGTTGAAGAAGGATGGGAATTGGTGGATGTGTATATAATATAGGGCGTTGAACAAAATCACGTTCAAGAACAGATACCCCCTACCCAGGATAGATGGTATGTTATATCAGTTGCAACAATTAAAGTACTTCACCAAGCTACACTTTCATTTTGGATATCATCATGTTTGAGTCAAAGAAGAGGATACCTCGAAGACTTCCCTCATAACCATGCCATTTGGCCTATGTAATGCACCAACTACATTTATGAGATTGCTAAATGATATATTGTGCTCATTTATAAATTTATTATTTTCTATTTGAATGATATATTGGCATATAGTGTTTCCTTAGAGGAGCATATTTCACATTTGACATAATGTCAAGAAGTGTGAGTTTGTGCAACCTTTGGCATATCTGGGGTATGTGATCAATGGAGGAGAGATTAAGATACATCCTTCCAAGATCGAGGCCATCATGAAATGGCAAGTACCTAATAATATTTCTAAGGTCATGAGCTTCATTAGAGTAGCACTGTACCTAAGGAAATTCATATCTTTGTTTTCAATAATAGCAACACCACTCCACACCATAACAACAAGTAGCTAGAGTTTCCAATGGGGAAACGTTCAACAAAAGGATTTCAAGGAGCTAAAGAAGAAGATCATCCAAGCACTAGTTCTATCATTACCAAACTTGCAGTGAACCTTTGAAGTGGAGATAAATGTGAGTGGGTATGTTATGGGAGTTTTCTTGATGCAAGGAGGAAGGTCTGTATGCTACCATTCTGAAGTATTTCAAGGGGAAGTCCTTAACTAGCCTACCTACAACAAGGAGCTCTATGTCATGGTGCAAGATGTGAAGACGTGGAAGCACTATTTTATTAGAAAGGAGACACTAATCCACACATATCACCATTCATTACAGTACATGCAAACCCAATGTAAGATAAAGAAGACTAGGCATTACAAGTGGATTGGGTTTCTATACTAGTTTCATTTCGTGATCAAGTATAAGAAGGGCAAAAAAAACAAGTTGGTCAACATGCTTTCAAGGCCACCCACATCGAATATTACAACTTTGGGGACTCTAATGCACATGGATTCATTCACTCATGATGCATACAAAGGGGCATATTCAAAGAATGAGGACTTCAAGGAGGTGTATCAACATTTGTAGAGTCAGATTCATGTGCACGATGGTGATAAAATTGTTGGATACCATCTCTAGTATGGGTTACTCTACATAATGGATAAGCTATGGGTTCCTAAAGGTGATATTTTGTAGTTGATTAGAAAGGCTCACATGTCCAAGGTTGTGATGCACTTTTGTGTAGGGAAGATTGTCGCTAACTTGCAGAGGTATGTGTATTAGCCCAAGATACGAGAGCAGGTAGTTAGGGTCATAAGAGGATGCAATATTTGGTTGTACTAGCAAGCCTAGTAATAGGAAACATGGTCTATATCATCCATTACATGTACCTACTCATCCTTGGGAAAGAATTTCCATGGAATTTGAGGGATGCTTACCGACAACTAGGAACGGACATGACTACTTGTTTGTGGTAGTTGAGAGGTTCAACAAGGTGTGTGTTCTGATGCCTTGTAAAAAGACCATTAGTGGGAAAGAAGCAACAAACTTGTTCTTTGGACAGGTCTGGATTCACTTTGGGATACCAACGAGCATAATTTTAGATAGGGATACAAGATTTCTCAATGCATTTTGGACTACATTCTACGAGAAGATGGACATGAAGTTGAAGAAATCTATAACATTCCATCCATAGATAGATGGGTAGACAAAAGTAGTCAAAAATATTTTGGTGCAAATTCTAAGGGGATATAATGAGAAGCATTTGAAGACTTGGGAGGAAAATCAATTATATATACAACATTGTTACAACAGAGCATTCCATACTTCTATAGGAAAGTAACCATTTGAAACTTGTTCTGGATATTCTCCACCTTCACCATTGGACATTGCATATGGGAGCAAGGAGGAGTGAGGGAAGATATTATAGGAGATGCTTTGAGGGATGAAAAAATTATAGAAAAGATCATGTATATCCAAATACAAGTACAATAAATACTACAAATGTCATACGAAGAGTATAAGGCCAGGCATGATCAACACATATCAAAGAAATCATTCGATGTGGGAGACAAAGTATGGTTATAGTTGAACAAGGAGAGGTTGGAGGGGCATGTTAATAAAATCAAGGATCTAAGTATGGTCCCTTTGAGATACTAAAAAAGGTGGATGTAGAGAATTTGAAACTCTATCATCTTTCCATGCTATATCAGGAAGAGGAATAAGTCCTACCTTCTGTGGAGCATTTGTCACTAGATGTTCAAGAAAAGTGGATAGAATATACCATTTTACATAATAATTCAAAACTACAAGACAGGGATAGTATGATCTTTGGAATATTGGGTTGAAGGGACAACTTCCAAGAAAATCTAAATGGTACACTAGACAGAAGGTGGAGGAAACATTTCCTCACCTCATTTAGTTGAATATCTTTGGGACAAAATCCTCCCAAAATGGGGAGGTGTGATCTTGATTGGATCATTATATTGTTTCTCCTCCATCTCGATGCATTTAGAATCAAAAAAGTGGAGGAATTAGCTCATGGGGCTATTTTTACTAGCGGGAGGCAGTATGACAAAATGGGGTATCAAACCTTTCGAGAGCATTTTGTGGCATCACACAAACTTTTTTGGGGGGTAAAAATTTTCTTCTTTAGCATAGAACTTTTTCATGGTGTTATACAAACAAATATCTTTCCAAAGCTGCAATAACTGCATCAATCAAAGTCCATATGCAAAAGTTAAGCTACTCAGAAGTTGACCTTCTTGTTTTCACACCCATAATTTGGGAGGATATCACACCATCCCCCATTATTCATGGAAAAGGGGCTATCCATCTCTTTGTGATGTAAAATAATCTGGAAGATTCTATTTTGTGACTCTAGTTAAAAGTTTATGTAATCAAACTTAATAACTAGTAGGCTATGAGATTATGTTATAACTAGGCCACTGGGAGAAAGAGACATTCCATTCTTTCAAGAGAATTTTTATTCCATAGTTGAGCAAATGTAGCCAAGAGATATATGAGGTAGAAAACAAATAGAGGATTTGTGCACTATAGCAACCCATAGACCACAAGTCTTATTTCTTTGTACCTACAACTATATTTCTAGACAGAAGCAAAGTGAAGCGGTCTCACCTTCCAGTGGAGTTTTATCCTGAAAGGGGCTTCCCAGATCATATTTTGTGTGTTATGTGTGTGTGTGTGAGCTTATTTTGTTGTTCTTTATTTTTGCATAATTTCCATTTGCATGCATGCACTAATTATAGTTAAATTGACATATATTAATGTTTAATAAAACTGTAATAGTATAGAATCTGAGATTTTTAATATGATATTACGAGATTTGTTGTGACGATTTGTCGAGTGAAATATGCACGACAGTTTACAGATCACACACTCATGAATCTAGGTTTTCCTAGCATATTATTATCATTTTCAAAAGTTATAAATCAATACAATTTGTTATGTGCACTTTTGTGTTCCTAGGATAATAACCACACTACTCAATATTTTTAATCTTTTAAAATAATGAACTTATATTTTATAAAAAAAATGACTAAACCTAGTGTAGTTCTTATCACATATGGATGTAATGGTGTTCTTTGTGACTACTAATATTTTAGATATCATGAAATATTGAAATATTTTCCCACACACCTATATAAGGAGCACATGAGGGCACCTTCTTTGGATATCCATTGAAACTTTTTATTTAACATTTTAAATAAAAATCAATATTTCATAGAAAAATGTTCAAACTCATTGGATGTATTGCATATGGTCATTCACCAACGTTCTTATAAGTTTACAATGCATTTGTTAAAATCAATTAAAATTTAATAAACTAATTATAGAAAATTCGAGGTTTTTGGTTATAAATGCAATAATGCACTACATGTGTTGACATAATGGTGCAATTAATATAATTTAAGTGCATCAATTAAAAAATATCTATTGATATCTCTATATATCCACCTTTGCTAGCAACCTTTGTTAGAACCAAACAATGAAGAAATTCTTTCAGAAGATTCCACAAATACCTTTAATAGAAAGTGTTCTCCTTGTGATGAATCAAATTTAAAGATATTTTTTAATTAGAATTAGCAAGATATTTTTTAATTAGAATTAGCAATTGACAATGTGCCCCATAATATCTTTCTATAATCATGGTAATCAAGTGTGGAGGGGATTAGAAAAGAGTATAAACATAACCATTTATTTTATTTCCTAAATCCATCCTTAAGGTGCATCTAATAACCTCAAATCATCACTAGATTCTCATGTAAATAAGGTTTTTTCACCTTCAAGGATGATAACTCTAGGGTATAAATTATTTAAAATCATACTACTAATATAATAAACATTTTAAACCATGTGAATTTCACACCATATGAATTTAACTAAATATCTTTTTTTTTGCTGAAGCAAGAGATGATCCTTCTAATTCATTAAAACAAAAATAATGTTACAAAACATACAAAAACCCATCCATCTTCATGGACTCAGGAGAAACAAAGGGCATCCCACCATAGACATGGCCCCCCCTACAACAGTCATTATCAAACCCTCAAATTACACAAAAAATTGTACTAAACGGTTCTCCAACCACGTGGAAAACTTTGGTGCCTTCCACTTCCACTGCCCAGAAAATCAACAACAGTCGCCACTAACCATACTTCACACGCCAACCACTGGATAAGGAAAAAAGTGCCCCAATAAGACTCATGGAGAAAAAGGGCCAACCCCATTGAAACAACACGATCGTTCCTAACCGTAGATCTGGACAGCGAGATCCTACGGCCAGGAGAAAAATCGCGGAGCCAAGCTAACCTAACGTTAGTGAGCGATGGGGTATGGTTTTCCAGACCAACCCCCTGCCATGTGTAAGAAGCCTAAAGGGATCGCTATCAAAAATCCAATACCATTTACCACTCAGGAGCGATGCAATCGCCTGCAAACTACTAAAAACCCTATTTTCCGTACAGAGAGTTGTATGAAGGGAGATTTTTGTCGTTAGAAATCCTACCAATCTAGACCGATGAACAGCGAGATCAATCCCAGTTGTTGAATCGCCTCGGCTGATTCGATGGCTGAGGATCATTTAGCACCACCTAATATCACTGAACCTCAACACTTCCCGCCAACTAGACTAATAACTTGCACGATCAATCCCTGCCATAGAAATGCTTCACATGTTCCAATGGCTGACGATCATTTTGCGCCAACTAAGTTCACTAAATATTAGTGTGCGATGAGGGTGGCATTTTACCCAACCCCACTGCGTGTATCTCTCTGTATGGAATCACTCCAAATTCGGCAAAACCATTTCCTGCTTGTGAGGGTCGTGATCACTTGAAAACATCTCCCGGCCCAGAAAACCAATCCCAGATGGAAAACCCCTAGTTTTCTGGTTGCCGAGAGTACCCGGGATCCTACCTATCATTTTGTTTTCTCTGCCAAAAACCTGGAAGGATGAAACAACTGCTAGCTGATCTTTATTAGACAAACCAAGGCCACCTAACAGAGTATCCACTGTAATCTCAAAAACAAAGCTGACTTGTTTTAATATGGTCGAAAAAGCACTACAACCCCCTGAAGACCTTAAAGTAGAAAAAATAAGAAGCATAGAACACCTGAATCAATTGGATTCCATCTCCATGGGCCTACTCCGAAACACAATCCTGTCTTCATCTGCCTGGTCATAACATTTCACTTTTAACCTATTCTAAGGCATCTCTTTCCAGTTGAAAGAAACCTTGTTTTCTGTACTGATCACTCCTTGATTGGCAAGAAGATTAGCTAATTTATTTGCCGATCTTCTTCCACGTTTAAAGCTAACAGTCCGAAGGCTCTGGAGGTGTTGCTGAATCCATTGAAAGCCCTAGATCAGATGCCAGTTCCTTGAAACTTTTTTTTGTCTTGTTCCCCAGCTGATCCTCTTGATTGAATCTCCAAATCGGCTTCAACAATCACATTTTTCCAGTTATCTTGTTTTAGGAAATCTAAGCATCGCTCCATAGCCATAAATTCCACCATGTTATTCGTGGCTCTTCCTAAATGATAGTAAAATATGAAAAGTACTCCACCATGCTCATCCTTTAACACCCCTCCGTAACCCACAGAGCCCGGGTTGCCCTTTGAAGCCCCATCAATGTTGAATTTCAAAAGGCCCTTGTGGGGAGGATGCCAAAAATCTTGCTTAGAATCCAGGGAGATAACTTTCCTATCCCATCCCTAAGGAATAAGTACCTGTATACCTAGATCACCAAGAGTTTTCAAATCCACAGTAGAAGAAGGGTTCTTGGGGAGAATTCGCACAATAGTGCCAACTGTTTCCTTGATTTGTTTTAAGATCTGCTCGAAAAGGCTTTGGGATGAACTCGGCATGGTAACCCATGCTAAGCTAAGAATCTCATTGTCCAAAAAGGTTCTTCTCCATCTCTTTAGGGTATTGATGATGCTCCCTTTGTCCCTGTTAGTCTGTTGGAAAATGATGGCAAACGAATCCCATAAACTGGAGGTGATGATGCAATTATTGAGAAGGTGCTCCATAGTTTCCTCTTAGGCTTCACATAGATGACATCTGGAAGGCCCCACGACACCCCTCTTCCTGATATTATCCCAAGTCAGGATTTTCTTATGTTGAACCAGCCACATGAAGTGTTTAATATTCATCCAACCTTCATGTCTCCATAGCTCTTGCCAAGTCTTATCTGGAGCTTGTGAGTTGAGGTCAAGGAGAATGAGTTTAGCTTCTTTGAGATTAAAGATACCCTCACTTTTGTTGCCCCATATTAGCTGATCTTGCTCCCCTGATTTCAAAATCTTCCTTTGCTCTAAAATATTTTTTAGAGTCCCTGCTTTAGCCTTCAGGGGGTTTTCATCCCTGAACTCAAAGTTCCTCTAGGTTATTCATTTTCCACTACAATTGGTTTGGACCCAAAAGTCTTTTACTTTAGGTAACCCTTTAGTATTGGTATCCTCCTTGAGATCCCTCAAGTCTTGCTTTAACAAATGAGGTTCTTGTTGCCATCTATCCTCCTAGAATAAGGCAAGGTTTCCTTCTCTGATTTCCTAGAATTTGTTTCCTTGGATTAAGCCCCTATTGTCCCAGGAATTATTCCATATGTGAGAACCCTTATTGTATCCTGACATTATTATTAGATCTTTGTTTTGCCACATCTATGGATATTTTTCATTCCATATCTTTGTCCATTGTGCCTCGGGATCTTTAACCCATCTCCACCATAATTTAGCTCCTAAAGCCTTACTTAGAATCTCAGGATCATCCAGACCGAGTCCTCCATAGTTTTTGGGTTTGCAGATTTTTTCCCATGCTACCAAGACCCATTTCTTTCTTTCTTCCCCCTTGGCCCAAAAAAAATCTCTTTGCAAGGTTCTAAATTTTTGCAGAACAACATTGGGGGCTGGGAGAGGTGATAGCATGAAGACTTGAATTGACTAAAGGACATCCTTTATTAACACCAACCTTCCAGCCAAATTTAAAGATCCGAAAGTCCATTTCCTAATCTTATCTTGCATTTTGCTAATCACTGGCTTCTAGATCCTCTTGTGAAAAGGCTTGGCTGTTAGAGGGACTCCCAGATATTTTGAAGGGAGGATCTCCCTTTGAAAGCCTAAAACTCTTGAAATATTTCTCTGAATAGCAATGTGAGTATTGAAGAAAAAAATCTTAGATTTGGAGAGATTAACTTCCGTACCTAAAGCCATGGCGAAGTCTCTCATGATTTTCTTATAAGCTAGAGCTTCTTTGACTGTGGGATGCCCTGTAGCATGGTATCATCCACAAATTTTTGATGTGTTAAAGCTTGACCATATTTAGTAAGTTGGAGACCTTTGACTTTACCAACTTCTTTAGCATGCCTGAGAGAGTATATCTCCCTGTCTGAGGCCTCTTGAAGGAATGAAAGTCTCTGAAGGAGAACCATTAACAAGAATTAAAAAACTAGGAGAAGTTACTAGGGCCATTACCCATATGATCCAATTGTGATCAAACTTAAAAGCCATGAGAACTTTTCTAATATAGTTCCAATTCAGCTTAACATAAGCTTTGGCTATGTCCAATTGCATGATCATTCCAGCTTTTGTCTTGCTTGTTAGTGAGTGCACCACCTCATGAGCTTGAATTATATTGTCAAGCATTTTCCTACCTTCCACATATCCGAATTGTTGCCCCGACACCAGGGTGGGGAGAAGAGGTTTGAGTCTATTGGCCACAACCTTGGATATTACCTTGTAGACTACATTGCACAGGGAAATCAATATGAAGTTGTCAGGAGTTAGAGCCGAATCTTGCTTAGGGATCAGAGCAATAAAGGTGGTGTTGAGCACTTTCAGAATGGTTTTGTCCCTTCTAGAGTCTTCCACTACATTCAGAACATCCTGTTTTACAATATTCCAGCAAGCTTCGAAGAAATCAACATTGAAACCATCCGAGCCTACTGCCTCGCCATTTTGCATTTCTTTTAGGACCTCACTAATCTCAGCTTCTGATACTAGTCTATTAAGGTTGAAATTGTCCTCATTGGAAACCAACTTTGGAATATGTCTTGATATAACCCTGATAAATTGTTCCCTATCTGAACAGGATTCCTAAGCAATAGAACGAAAGTACTGAACCAATACTACTACTATTTCTTCATGAGAACGAAGAAGCTTACCTCCTTCATCCTTGATAGAAGAAATCTTGTTGTGTGCTCTGTTCGCCATAGTGGATCTATGGAAATTGTGTTCTCCTTCTTTTAGTCATTGCACTCTGGATTTTTGCCTCCAGAAAACCTCCTCTTATTTACAGAAGCTCTCCCATTCTTGTTGATACTTGGTTTCCTACTCATTTCTAACCTTATCAAAACCCTCCCTAAAAAGGGTTTGGTTGAGTTCCTACAATTTACCTTCAACATATTTTTTTCCTTCAAAAATATTACCAAACACCTTCTTGCTCCACTCCTTGAGCCTGAGCTTGATATGTTTTAGTATTTTTTGTAGTAGGAACATGCTTGTGCCTTGAATGTTTAATTCTTTAGCCCACTAGATGGCTATTTTACAGGAGAAATCTAGGTGGGAAAGCCAGATGTTTTCAAATCTGAAAGGTCTATTCCTAGGGGTACCAATGACTTGCATTTCTAGTTGCATGGGCCAGTGATCAGAGCCTCCAAAGGGGAGAACTCTTGCAACTATGTCCTTGTCCTTGAGCATAAGATCCTCTGAAATAATGAATCTATCTAATTTGGAAGCCACCTGAGACTCTCCTCCTCTTTTATTATTCCAAGTAAAGGTACCATTACTCATACCAATATCCACTAACTTCATATTGTCTATGAAAGATTTGAAAGCACAAGAATCTTTATTTAGAGTTCTGGTGCCCCCTTTTTTCTCCGACAAAGATTTGATCATATTGAAATTACCCCCCAAGATCCAACAGATACTTGCGTTTCTTTCCCTGAGATCCTGCAGGGAGTCTAAAAGCTAGAGTTTGCCATCCAATCTTTGGGGACCATACACATTCGTTACTAGATAGACTTCCATATCTCCCATTGGCTTTATGACCACTGATGGATAATTCTTGGCTGCCTCTGCATCTATAATGTCAATAATTTGGGTGTTCAAAAGTGTGATAATGCCACTTGTTGTATTCTCTGTTTTGACTTCCAGAAACTCAAATTTATTGAGCCATTTACTATGAATCTCTTTTATTTTTTGAATGGAACATTTAGTCTCCTAGATGAAGATTACATTTGGTGCTGCTCGTTTCATTCTATAACTAAGTAACCTTTGTTTTCTTTTACTGCCTAGGCCTCTAATATTCCAAGAAGTGAACTTCATTATTAAAGAGTTGTAAAGGAGTAACTGGATAGGTCTTTCATCTTACCTGAGTCTATCATTAGCTTTCCACATTCCATCAAAAGCTTGTTCTGTTTTCTCATGCCTCTTTTCTTTCCTAGGTATCTGGGTGCCAAGCTCGGTGTGGTTTTCAAAGCTTTCACACTTTCTCTTCTCTGCCTTTCATGAGTCCCTTGCTTTTCCAACCCTATGGTCTGAGTTTTCCATAAGTACAATTGTTTAACTCTATTGAACTCCTCTGGAGACAATGAATCCACTCCCTCCCTAGTCCCTTGTTTCAAGAATCCTTCTAGATCTAGATTCTCTTTCTCAACAATCTCCTATAGTTTGTGATCTTCCATTTCCATCTCACTCTGGGTCATTTCCAGATCGATCTCCAAATTTGTGTTACTCATCATTTCTTCTTTCTGTTTGTTAATGGTTTGTGTTTACTCATCCTCTTCTTTGTTCTCCTTGTTCACTGGAGTGTCTCCCTTGGCCTAATCTACTTTTGTTATCCTCTCTTCCTCTTCTAGTGCTTGAAACCTGTTTTGACTGGCTTGTTGCCATTCATTTTGATGTTTCTTCAATCCCCTCTTGCTCCCTTTTCCTTTCTGGACCACTTTGTGAAAGCTTTCAGTCTCTTTCATGGTATTGGTTTTACTATTATTTTCAGTTTTACTGAGAGGGAAATCTCTGAATAGATGCCCATGTTCATGACATTTACGAGATCTTAATGGGATGTGCTCATAATCCACTGTTTGTACCCATTCTTCATCAAACACTTCCAATATGACCTCATTTGGCAAAGCTCTAGAAAGATCCATCTCCACACATATTCTTGCAAAGGATGTGTATTTTCCTCTTCTGGTGACCTCAGAATCTTTGACAAAATTTCATAACTTATTTCCTATGGCAGAAAGGGATTCTAGTTAACAGTAATCCAAACGTAGAGAGTAGACTCTTACACAAACTGGGATCGAGGTAAAAGTTTCACGTTCTAGGACAAAAGTCATGGTCCAAGGTCTCATATATAGGCCTACTGCTACATAAAAGTAAGGCCCTCCTTCAAATACTCTGTCCTTATCTTTAGTGTTTGCAAAGACTACAATAAAGAATCCCTTTGACCCAAGGTGTAGTTCTATGCTCCCTTTTGGTTTCTAGTGGTATTTAATCCAAGATTGTAAAGCTTTTTTTAGTGGGCCATAAACCCATGAACTTACAAATGATTGCATAAGTCTGCATGTGGTCCCTATGTGCCTGCAGAGCAGGATCATTCAAAACAACTCTAGGAGTGATAGTAATCTTGGGTTTGCATGGTCCCCTCTGAGTTTTGTCTTTTGTGCCCTATTCCTTGTCTGCTTCCTTGATTTCTTTATTGTTGTTATTCTCCTTAGATTCAGAGCCCTCCTACTCCCTTTCTTTGTTTCTTTGCTTTTCAACTGAAGGATCTCTATCCTCTTCTACTGGTTTTTTTCCTCTGCTGGCCACTACCTGCTTGTAGGAGGGAGTGGAGCTCCCTCCTTTACGTCCTTCCATGGAAAATGAACTCTGCTAACTTGTAACCCTAGCTCCAAAATCACCCTCCTGTTATCTTCTCAAAACTTTCAAAAAACCTTCAACATAAGTTATAATCCGCATTTAACTAAATATCAATATTCATGTGGGTACTCAAAATACTAAGAGATTAACTCATTACTAAACTTGCTCGTTAATTCTTTATTTAAAAATTCATAATTACATTCCAAAATATTCTTAAGATAAAACCAAATAAGGTACTCGTTGATGTGAAGTCACTAGCTCAATTCCCCATCTCGATCAGGATGATATATTGGACATGATAAAGATGTAATATTGCCAAACTTACAATTTTTTTTTATTAAATTAATAAACAAATAATATTATGAAAAAATAAAATCATATATGAAACTAATTTTAACATTATAACATTATTTAAAACCATTCACATTCGTCTCCAAACAATCCACGGAAAAAGATTGAAAACTATTAATAAGCATGGGGATGATTATTTTCTTTCTATGATGAAGCCAATATGAAAACAAATCGTAATATAAATAAACTCATAAAAAAATATAGGACCAAATTGTGATATAAATGAACTCATAAAATAATAATAGTGTCATATAACCTTTCAATAAAATTCACTTTATATGCCAAAACTTTCCTTGAACAACAAACACGAGTTACCAAGGATAGGGCAAATCACTATCTCCTTCCTTCGGCATGTCATCCTAAATAAATTAGGAAAGTAAAAATCAGTACAAGTACTCATCCAGCATCATCATATTAATGAATATAATTTTCCATTAATTATAATTAATAACCCTTAGATCATCATTCCAACCTTTAAAACCTTCAAATTCTACCAAAATGGTCCACTACAAGACATGTTCGTGTTTTTTTGTGAAAGAAACTAGCTACTAGGTGTACTTGTGAATTTAAGGAGGGAAACTACTGATGAGGTTAATAAAAATGCTAAAAAAAATTGAATTTTAATTGAACCGTTGTATTTCCAAAACGGTATTGCAAACTAATTCACCACCAGAACAATCAGACCCACTAACATCTATAATGGAATGTTCTTTATTCATAACCAAAGAAAATGAGAAATACATTTAAATTTTCACCAATTGGGCTCCAAGGCTACTAATTAGGTGTGAGCAATATTAATTCTCTATGGATACCACCCCATGTTGGGCTATAAGATCACTATGGAACATAATATGTGTTCAAAGCTTTTAAGTCACTTTTTTCTTTACCAAAATCATGAACCAAGAAAATCCACTATTTGGCTTTTTATTCCATCTTTAGCGAGAGAAACTCTCGACACTTTTTTTTTACTGCTCCATGCAATACAAGAAGACACTTTTCAATTCCTCAAGAATGCTTTCAAGCTATGTGCTCTTTAATAAGAATCAAAATCATTATCTACATTTATATTTCGTTGCTTTTAATAATTTATTATCTATATTTATATTTCATTACTTTTAATTTCTACAATAAGAATGAAAGTCATTATCTGTTTTTATATTTTTATTTTTTTTTATATGGTTTCTTTGACTATAATATTATATTCCAAATGGATTAATAAATCCAAGTTGAAAACCAAAGGATTATAAACCCAAGGGATTAATATTGTATACTCTAGGCTTAAGATTAAACCCCATGATTATCAACCCTATAATTAATATTTGAACCGAAGAATTTATATTGCAAACCCAATGGATTGTAAAGCCAATGGATTTATATTAAACCTAGGATTGATATTATAAACCCAAGGGAGTAATAAAAATAATGGATTAATTATAAAAACCCAAAAACCCTAAAGGATTAATATTATAGACCCAAGATATATAAACCTTAAGATAAATATTATAAGACGTAAAAAAAACATGGCTGACCATGGTTGATTTTCATATTGACACAATATTTGTCACAATGTGACGTTGGACCATGGTTTACCATGATTCGTTTTCTTATTGATATAATCTTTATCATAATGTGACATTGGACCATGGTTGACCACGGATGATTTTCATATTGACAATGTTTGTCACAATGCAATGCTCGATCATGGTTGACCATGGTTGACCATGGATGACCATGGTTGTGAAAATGTGATGTTGAACCATGAGAAGATCTTTGTCACAATGTGACCATCATTGGCCATAGTTGACCATCATTTATTTTCATATTGAGAAAATATTTGTCACAATGTGATGGTCGAGAATGATTAATCATGGTTGGCTATGGCTGATGATCATTGACAATGGTTGTTTTTCTTATTGATACAACATTTTTCACAATGTGATGTTGGACAATGGTTGACCACGATCATCCATGATTGATTTTCATATGTACCATGCTTAAGCCTAAGGGATTATAAACCCTAACCATGGTTGATGATGCTTGACAATGGTTGAACATCATAGATTTTCATATTGAGATAATATTTGTCACAATGTGACATTTGACCCTTGTTGACCATGGTTGACCATGGTTGACCATGGGTATAAACCAAAGGGATTTATATTAAACCTTAAGATTAATATTATAAACCATATGAATAATATTCTACCCTAGGAATATGAACCCTTAGATTAATAAACCCAAGGGATTGATATTATAAACCAAAGGGACTAATAAAAGTAAGGGATTAACAGTAAAAACCCAAGGGAATAATATTAGACCCACTTATTTAATATTATAAACTAAATGTATATAAACCCTAAGATAAATATTATAACTCCTAAAATAAACATTATTGATCATTATTGACCATGATTAATTTTCATATTGACATAATATTATAAATCCAACAGATTATAAGCCAAGAAATTTAAATTGAACCCTATGATTAATATTATAAATCTTTTAAATAATATTATATCCTAGGAATATGAACCCTTATATTAATAAACCCAAGTGAGTGATATCATAAACTAAAGGGACTCATAAACCCAATAGATTATAAACCCATGAGAATAATAATAAACAAAAGGAATAAATATTATAAATTGAAGGGATATAAACGATAAAATAAAATTAGATATCATTTTTAGGATTCAACTGTGTTAATTAAGTCATTCATGTATGACCATTTCCACGAGAGATGTTAATTAAGTCATTCACATATGACCATTTTCACGAGAGGTAGTTGTAACTTGCTAATTTGTCATGATTTTTGAATAGTTCACTCAACACTCATTGCATCAAGTGATGCTCACAGGGGTGAAGAAGTGGGATTGAAACTAGTGAAATGAATCACATAGTGTCAGTCATCACTTCTGGGGCTTGTAACCAGTAACCAAGACTTCTTGGGAGGTCACCCATCCCAAAATGTCTTTCACTCAAGCGCGCTTAACTGTGGAGTTTTCCCCGCAATCAAGACCACTTAGCTTGCTACCCCATTTGTAAAACCTTAGCAAGTATTGTGCCTCATGAAACATTCAAGTAGAGATCCCTTCACTCTTTTTCAATTTAAGTTATGACTATCTCTCATGGAAATGGTCTTACACGAATGACTTACTTAATGTAGTTGAATCCCAAAAATGATATCTAATATAATGCATTGCATAAACCCCCTAATACTTAGATAAAATAAAAATTAAACCCTTAGATTAGTATTATAAACTTTAGGATTAAAATTATAAACGTATGTGATTAATAAAACGAAGGGATTAATATTAAAAACCCAAGGGAATAACATTAAACCTTATGATTAATATTAACTCCTAGTAATATAAACCTTAAGATTAATAAAACCAAAGGATTAATACTATAAACTCAAGGAATTATAAACTTACGGGATTAATATTAAACCCTAAAGGATCAATAAAGGATTAATAAACTCAAAGGATTAATATTACAAACCCAAGAGATTTTAAAACTAATGGATTAATATTAAACCCCAAGATTAATATATCAAACATAAGATTAATATTGTAAGCCTTAATGTTATAAATTGTAATATATTGTTATACATATTAGAGACAAATATTTTAAGCCGATGGGATTATCAATATTATAAACCCAACAATTATAAATATTAAGACTCTAAACCCAAGGGATTAATAATAAAATGTGTGATTAATATCAACCCCTAGTATTAATTTTGTAAACTCTAAGATTATTATATCAAACCTAAGATTAATATTATAAACCGTAATATATTATTATACATATTAGGTATTAATATAATAAATGCAAGGGATTAATAAAACTAATGAGATTAATAATATTATAAACCCAAGATATTGACATTATACCCTAAGATAAATATTATAAGCCTAAGGGATTATAAACCCTACAACTAATATAATAAATCATAGTACATTGTTATACATATTAGAGATTAATACTCTAAACTCGTGGAACTATTAATATTATAAGCTGAATGGATTCTTATTATAAGACCACGAGATTATATACCCTAAGGTTAATATTATAAATTCAAGGGATTAAAAACATTACAATTACTATTATAAACCCTATAGTTATAAACCTTACACCCAAGGGATTATAAACCTAATGGATTAATATTAAATGTGACGATTAATTTTATAAACCGTAAGATTATTAACCTATTTGGAATTAATATAATAAACCCAAGGGATTAATAAAAAGAGGGGATTGGTAATGTTATAAAGCCGAGAGATTTATATTAAACACTAAGATTAATATTGTAAGCCTAAAAGAATATAAACCCTAGAATTAATATTCTAAAAGTGAGGGATTATAAAACTGAGATTAATATTAAACTCAAGGATTAATTTTATATTTCCTAATAGTTTTCTCTCCATGAGGGAAAAGCTTTTTTCTAATATTTAATATTTTTAATAATAATATGAATATTTTTTTAACTAGCAATACTATGATATTAATTTATACAATTTAAATGTTATATTATTTTATATTGTATGTTAAAAACACAAATATATTAATTTTTAGAAATCATTGTAACTAATAATGTTACGAATAATATTTTTAAACAATATTAATAATTGTATTAATAATGTTATTAATTTTTTTTAATATTAATTTTAATTTAATGTATTGATATTATTAATAAATCATTTTATTTATATTTTTTTCAAAAAGATATTATTTGTATATAAAATATATTATAAAATATAAATTACTTATAAACTATTTTAAAATCTTATTAATAATATTATAAATCTACCCCCAATCGGGGTGACAGAGTGGGTAATCAATGTAATAATAAATGTTAAGGGCCAAGAGGTGAGAGGACTGCCTACCACTACCTACACGCTTATACCACAGGGAGTGGTGGTGTCTCGCATGTCTACAACGACGTCAGAAGGGAGATTTAGTACACATGTAAGAGGTGGTAAGGATGGTTGCATAAGGTGGATGGGACGACAGGTAGGTAAGGCAAAGTATGAGAGGGAGCATAGAGAAGGGTGGATGGATAGATTGCAAGATAGTGAGAGAATGAGAGCAGAGGACGAGCCATACTTGCATTCACCAAGCAGGCATAACAACCACAGGTACGTTAACTGTTTTCATTCTGTAATTAGTAAAGGAAAGTCTAGTATGCTGGGGGGGAAGAGAATTGTGCCCTGTTGGGAAGGAAATACCATGGGGAGGGATTATGTTGAGTAGTAAGAGAAGAAACAGTGAGGAAGAGTGGCCCTTTAGCTCTGCGTCGCTGTTGATCAGGCTTGAGGGCATAAAATCTAATAGGGAGTGGCGCATTTTGCTTAGGGAAAAGGCTACTGAGGCTAGAGAGGATTTTATCTAGGTAGAATGGAGGACTGAGGGTCTGGAAAAGTTCTTCAGGTCAAATTTCTTGGTAGATAGGGGGAGATATGGTAGCAGAGAAGAGCAAGCCTGGGAGGGGTAGCTGGGAAGGAAGCTAAGCAAGGAATGGGTGGCATGGAAAGGTAGTAGTGTTGCAAGGCTAGGGAGTGGTGATGGCATTCAAGGTAGGGGGAGGGAGGATAGTCTCAGCGTGAAGCTCCCTTTGCATGCTTTATTGGGGTCGAATAGGGAAGGGTTTAGCCTGATGGACCTCAATGCAAGAGGAAGGGATAGTGGAGGAGTGATCGAGACCATGCTAGGTCTGACCGAAGTGCATGACAAGTTGAGCAGGGAGAAGGCAAAGCTCACCCCTATTTCACTTGAATTCCTAGGAGCAACAGAGTGTGGGCAGAGGGGAGTTAGTGACAAAGAATAGAAACTCCACGAGGCAATCGACATTTGGATTGGTAATGGTTCTATTATCCTGACACTAAATTGTGATCACTGTGAACATGTAGTAGACAATTGTGACATGGTGCGTCCAGCTATAGGAAGAGGTAGCGAAGGACGAGGAAAATCTGGTCCTCATCCAAAGAACTTGGGAACCTCAGAACAGAGGAAAGGGAGAAGACCCATAGACGAGACTATCAGGGAGGTAGCAAAATCATATAAGGAAGGAATGGATGCAAGGATCCAAAATATTATAGAAGAAATGGAGGACTGAATGATGGAAGAGGACTCGAAGGACAAAATGGAGGAATGGAAAGAACACATTCCAGATCCTGGGAACACTAGAGGGAGAATATCCCAATTCAAACGGACTTTGCATCTATATTGGCTCATGAAAAAAATGGGTAGGAAAATAAATGGAACAGATGTCCATGGGGATGGATTTGATCATTAGAGACATGCCAGACTACAAAAAGGACCTACAAACTATCATGTTCCATCTCTGTAAGCAGGAAATTAGATTAGATCGTATCCAACGACACATCCATGCATTATCGAAATGACACCAGCACCTGGAGATTCAACTAAAGATCCAACAACAGTTGAATCAGAACTAGAAGACCTCAATGTAGAAATTCCACCTATAGAACAAATTTATATATGCAATGTCCTAAAGCATAATACATGTTCTACTTCTATAAAACATTAAGCGGAAGCATAATCGAAATCATGAGCAACATCAAGTAGAAACATGCATAACTGATCAAGAGAATTAATCACACATAACACAAGATATATCCAGGGGAAAGAACTAGCATAAAACCCCAACCATATATTATCAATCAAGTGGAAATCCTCTTCACAATACAAAAAGAATTAACTCTCAAGCTATTCAGTTCTTAATGAACTATGAAGATATGAAGATGTCTCATCAACAAACCAAGCCCTATATATAAAGGCTTTACCTATGGTCCAATCCCTATTTCATTGCGTCGTTTTCTTAAGAAATAGTAGCAAAAGCATATGCAATTAATTCCAAACATTCTAAGTCAACCTATGGTCCAACTACGCAATCTTTGAGGACACTAGTTCCTCAATCATGCAAAAACTACTTACTGGAAATAGTCAAGCATCTGATAGTACACTGTCCCACATGTTATCTCAACTAGGTCTCTGAGAGAACTGACATGCAATTGTTATCCATGAGTGAATCCTCAATTATCTAAAAATAATAGTTGTCACATGCATGCAAGCATTAACAAACTATATTTTATTATTTTAACAACTTGCTAAAATAATCTGAGTGGACTTGACTAGTTAGAACTAAGTCAACTAATTCTCTCATTATAGAACTCATACTTATTCCCTCAACCAGTGGAGGAAATTAAGGATAAAATCCTCAATCAGTGGGACAGCTCATGTGCATGCTCACAAAGACTTCAAATTCGAATTTCCTTAACTAATTAACTCAAATGAATGAATTAATTAATATTTCCAACTGCTGTTAAGACCAAAATCAATTTTACTTCCTATAGATAGACTAGGGACTGTTATAAATAGGAAGGGGTCTAGAAATTCTATTTTTAGAACTTTCTATTTTTAGCAGTTTCACCTCACCCAATGTGGCCAATGACCTCACTGGCCAAACTTCTATTTTTTGCCATGTTATTTTTAGACATGCTACTTTTAGCAGGTCTATTTTTAGCACATTCTAAATTTAACATTTCATGTTGAACATTTTTCAACACTCTCTCTCAACAAGAAAGGATTTCTCTCAAACCCGATCCTATAACTTTGGAATGTTCTACATGCAACACATCTACTCGGTCCACTTGCTCCAACAACACTTGGAACAAAAAAACTCCCGACTAACCACTCTGTTGGGCTAGGAACATACTCTGATGCTGAAGCTCTACTTGCTACTGACAAGTGATCCCTCTCTGACATCTACAGTACTGCAACATCTCCATGCATTTCGCACCATTGCACACCTCTCTGTGCCACCTAGCACTATGCAAAACACTTACGCCTCTCGCATTGTTGTAGCCTGCTAGTTATACACTATTGTGGGATTCCCTACATTGTCACTCTCTCTGCCACTCCATCTGCATCGGTCTCTACCCAACAAGTCAATTCCTGCTACTCCACATCAGGGCTCCTGTAGCAAGGTCTCATCCAAGAGGTTGGGTACCTCAAGGATCCTACCCCTCCTCCTTGGGACAATCATTCTATATCGTCCCACCCCCTACTTGGATGTATGGTTGCATGTGATCCCTTAGCCCACATAGCTCGAAGCTTCCCCCTACTAGAGGTCTCTACATGAGTAGATGTCTCTACTCAATCGCCATTCAACTTCCCCTGTTGTGGCTGCTCCACAACCTCCTGAAGCCACTGTACCAATTGTGCTCCTCCACAATCGTCTGAGACTTCTTTTGGCTCTACATGTTGAGAGGTAATATACCCTCCCTCTCAACCACCAAGTCTCCAACAGTTTCCTTGCTAATCAGGGATTTGCATACATCTTGAACCTGAAGAGCATATAGGTTCTTGACCCGTGAACCAATCTGCTTCACCTGTTTAGTCATGATGTGTCTAAGGAAAACCTTTCCCTTACTAAAGACTACGTCATAGCCTTTATCTTTTAGCATAAAGATCGACAGCAAGTTTCTCTTCAATCCTAGTACATACCTAACATCGGTCAAGATAAGGCGAGATCCATGCTCCCTCTGAAAAATAATCGTGCCTACACCTGAGGCACTATAATTCTCATCATTACCCATCGTGATGAGTATCTATAGTTCTTTCTCCTCCAAAGTACTAAAGAAACTCTTGTCATTGGTCATGTGGAAAGAAGTTCCATTTTCAAGAAACCAACCACTTCCCACCATGGATGAAACCATGCATGCAAAGAGTGTGAAATCCAACTCAAACTATGAAGCAAGTGCCTCACCTTCATATCCTTCCCTGGATCCCTTCTCGAATTTCCTCCGTGGAAAATTTGGAGCATGATGGTCCACCTCATGACAACGAAAGCATCGCACTTTTGATTTGTCAACCTTCTTCCCATCATTGGAAGAACTGTCTCTGGTGCTCTATCTAATCTCGTCCTACATCAAATCTGACCATAGTCGTTCCTAATCTAGCAGTTTCTCCCTTCCATTCACTGAGTCCTGGTAGCTATGCTAGCTCTTAGGAAGGTCAAGGAGTGTTAGACTCACCATATCCTCATCTGATGTTAGAATGCCTACACTTGCAAGCTCATCCCTGCATGTGATGAGCTTGGTCAGATACATAGAGATCATCTCATCCCTTTCACACTTGATGTTTTGAAGTTTGTCCTTCAATGCCAACTTCCTCTGATCACTGCTATTCTAATATAAAAATTTCAATGTTTTCCACATTGCATGTGGAGTCTCCTTCCTATGGAGGCTCAAGACAATGTGATCTTGCACTCCCTCTAAGAGAATTGTCCTAACTCTAGCCACACACTTCCTCCATTCCACCTACTTAAGCTTGTCAGTAGGCTTAGGAATTTCTTGATCAAAGAAATCCTTAAGACCATTATCTTCCAAAACTGCCTCCATGCGATCCTTCCGAGCTATATAGTTTGAGATGCCATCAAGGGCATACTTAAGCCTCAAACCATAGAACATCATCGATAAAATAGATGTCATAAGAACTTGAGATCTATATCCCAAATAATACACTTCGAATTTCTCTTTCTAGCATATTATTCTTGCTTGATCACCTGTGCTCCAATACCATGTAGAAATTTCACTTGTAGAACAAACCGATATATGCAATGTCCGAAAGCATAATACTTGTTCTATTCCAACAAAACATTAAGCAGAAGCATAATCAAAATCATGAGCAACATCAAGTAGAAACATGCATAGCTAATCAAGAGAATTAATCACACATAACACAAGATATATCCAAGGGAAAGAACCAACATAAAACCCCAACCATGTATTATCAATCAAGTGGAAATCCTCTTCACAATACAAAAAGAATTAACTCTCAAGCTATTCAGTGCTCAATGAACTATGAAGATATGAAGATATGTCTCATGAACCAACCAAGCCTTGTATATAAAGGCTTTACCTATGGTCCAATCCGTATTTCCTTGCGTAGTTTGCTCAGCAAATAATAGCAAAAGCATATGCAATTAATTTCAAACATACCAAGTCAACCTATGGTCCAACTACGCAATCTTTGAGGACACTAGTTCCTCACTCATGCAAAAACTACTTACTAGAAATAGTCAAGCATCTCATAGTACACTGTCCCACATCTAATCTCAACTGGGTCTCTCACAAAACTGACATGCAACAATTATCCATGAGTGAATCCTCAATTATCTAAAATAATAGTTGTCACATGCATGCAAGCATTAACAAACTATATTTTATTATTTTAACAACTTGTTAAAATAATCTAACTGGACTTGACTAGTTAGAACTAAGTCAATTAATTCTCTCATTATAGAACTCATACTTATTCCCTCAATCATTGGAGGAAATTAAGGATAAACTCCTCAATCAATGGGACAACTCATGTGCATGCTCACAAAGACTTCAAATTCGAATTTCCTTAACTAATTAACTCAACTGAATTAATTAATTAATATTTTCAACTATTGTTAAGACCAAAACTAATTTTACTTCCTATAGATAGACAAGGGAGCACTATAAATAGGAAGGGGCCCAAAAATGTTATTTTTAGAACTTTCTATTTTTAGCAGTTTTACCTCTCACCCAATGTGGCCAATGACCTCACTAGCCAAACTTTTATTTTTAGACATGCTCTTTTTAGCAGGTCTATTTTTAGCACATTCTAAATTTAACATTTCTTGTTGCACATTTTTCAACACTCAAAGAATAGCTGAGCACAATTGTAGCTCAGGTTTTTTGGCTTTTAATGGCTAGCATTCTTTTACATGCATACCTATGGTATCTAAGACTATAGACTGGTTCTTAAATAGTTATGGATATATTGCTTGGGTAGAAAGACTGATAACTTATCGTTTTTGGATGGCTTACAATATGCATCGGTGGCTAACAGATTTCATTTCCCACAGGGCAAGTTGAGGCCACCTATTAACTGTATGTGATTTCAGTTTGCTTATATATAAATAGAAAAGGAGGATCTACCTAAGCTTAC